>JARSSU010042839.1:0-45356 GCA_029619165.1 Eurosta solidaginis
TCTTGCTGGCAGTACCTGGGGAAAAGATAAAGAAACGCTCATTACTACATACAAAGCAATTGGCCAACCGTTTACGTGCTACGCGTCACCTACAGGCCTGCCAAAATACTGCTCTCAGAATCTCCACGGGCTGTCTTCTTATGTCCCCAGAACACCATCTACATAATGAGGCGAGAATACTCCCCATCAGGGAGAGAAATGAGATGCTAACCAAACAGTGCCTGTTGAATACCCAGAAACCTGGGCATCCCAACAGACATCTGATTGATGAGCCAGCGCCGCCTAGGGACTTAAGGAGTCATCTCCGTAAGCATTTTGAGGAAATACGGCACCTGAGAACCCAGCCGTATGAAGCAAAAAAATACAAGCAGGTCCTTGGTGAACTCCACAAACAGGCGTCGGACCTTTATGTCAGGAATTGCCCGGCGATTCCAGTACTCAAAGAAAAGTACCCAAATATTGTGGATGAGGAACGCATATTCCCCAGGGAAACGCGTGGCACTCTTGCTCAATTTCGTTCTGGGATACTGTAACAGGTTAAACTCTTACCTATCCAGAATCAACCCCGACATACAAAATGTATCCCCGCTTGCAATGTGTCCTCACATGACACCAACCATCTCTTTAATTGTAATGTGGAACCAACGCCTCTAACACCCCTTGCATTATGGTCCACCCCTGTTGAAACAGCAAGTTTCCTTGGACTTCCGTTAGAGGATATTGATGACAATTTGTGATCGGTCGCGGCTGTTAGGTGGGGCGAAGCACTGCTACAACAACAACAACATGGGCCGCCGAATCAAGCCTCATTGTGATATTCGATTAAAATACATTGGTAGCTCGCGGACCAGCTTATATGCCTTTGTTGGTGATCAGAAGTAATAGAAAAAGGGAGAAGAAGGCTAATTTTGCGTCGGACTTGCATCCACGGGAAGATCCGAAAGTACATACAAAATGGTGGATGCCGAATTATGTATCATGTGTTATTAGAAACTTTCTCCTAAACCAGAACTCGCAGTTATTTACACCGAATCGCATTTAGACCTCACTGACTTCTATAGTTAGACTTTAGAGCTTGATATACAAAGTTTCCAAAGTATCTCAGCGTATATAAACAATAACTAGAAGCTTTGAATTTGTAATGTATTATTCTTTATGTATTCGACAGCCTCTTATGGATCCACAAATGCGCAGCGATACGCGTCATCTTTTCAAAGCAATTACCAAAAATGATCGTAATACGCGCAACAGCGCTTCTAACGAGAAAGTCGGATTTGCAGCTCATGCCAGAGATCTACAACATGCCTTACGTGTCTTTCATACCAAATTAAATGAACTTCAAATGCATTTGGTTGCCCGCAATCTAAGCGACATTACACCGGCAGAGCTCAGGGCCAAAGTGCATGAACTACAAGCTGCGCACGAGCAAAATGCTGCAGGTCTAATGGAGTTAGCACAACGTTTTAAGAATGAAGAGTGTGAAAGTTCGACGAGTAGCGTAACTACAGATTCACCCCATCGCAATAAACGCAGTTGTGCGGCAACACTGGAAAGTAAACTAAAGTCTGCTGGTGGTAATGCAGAGGAGAATGCGTTAGCTACGGCTGAAGATGGCGAAAAGGATAAGAAGGGTAAGAATCTATGCGATGTATGTTATATTTAAGTGAAACTTCCTATAGGCTCTTCTAAGTGGGCTCATAACAGAATGAGTGTTATGTATTTAAGCAGCTTTCAAAAAATCAGTATGAAAGAATTTGGCCGGATACTTAAATATGATATACTCTTCGATTCAGATTTAGTATCATGTGACTTAATACCAGTGAATATGTGGACTCGGATAACTGTAAAATTTGTTCTAATGATATCGGGGGTCTGAAGGCTAAGCAGGAATTGCAGAGAAGTTTGACAAGCTATTAAATGAGAAGCCGGAGGAGTAAGGGAAGGATGGCAGCGATATGTAGAATCGGGTAAAAGGAAGAGGAAAAACTAGAAGGTGAAAGATCAGGAAAAATAAGTACAGTTAGGTAAGAGTTCACGAAGAACGGGAATAAGTTATGAGGGGAGATGTGGATGATATACAGGAAGAAGAAGAATGAGAAGTAAAGAAAGAGGACGGGGCAGTTGGGCATACTAACGTGTCAGTGGTAACGAAATGATAATTTTGAAGATAGGAATCGCTATGTCAGCTACCAATAAGAGATACAAAACTTTTGTGGCTCCCTGCTATTCGCGTCCAAGGACGTCTCACGATTCACGATCAAGCTTCCGCTGTTGCTCGCGTCAAACGGCGCTCCTAGCTAACGCGGCCGCTGCAACCCATTGTAGTGATGCGAACGAAGCATGGACAGAAGCAATGCCGAGCACCATATTTTACCCCCGTCCCGCCCCTCCTTCTCCGTCACACGCACTCGCGTAAGAAGGAGCCACCAGGAGCTCGTTGTCCCCACACTATGTGCTTCGTATGCCAGCTAAGAATATTTATGATTGCGATATCGGTTCAATGCAGTTGATGCCACGGCTGATGCCACATTCATAGATGTTCCGGGTATAATGATATATGAAACAAGTAAGGGTGTCTAAGTGCGGCTGTAACCGAACTTTATATACTCAGCGTGAGTTTCAATTGTACAGTCCATTTCAGATAAATTACTTTTCCGAATTTTGTTACGAGAGATTTATTATATCTAGAAATGTTTGATCGGCGGAAAAGGTGCGTGGCAACGCTCACCAAAAAATGCCTCCCAATTTTCTCTTACAATGAAACTTGGTAAGTGAAATATCATTGATACAAAACTATTTTTCGCTAAGATATAGCTTATAATTCTAGTGTACGACCCTTTTAAACTTGTTTTATATTTAAGTTGCCGTGGTCTTTAACCGATCCCGTCCATTTTACTAGACATATTTTCTGCTATAGGGAAAGTATGTATTCCCAATTTTATAACGATATGCAAATTGTTCCTCGAGTTATGACTCCCGAAACATAGAAAATTGCTTGGCCATAAAAGGGCGGTGCCACGCCCATTTTCAAAAATTTGAATTTTTTCCTTTTTCTAGTTATAATTCCACTTGAAAAATGAAACACCATTGATACAAAGCTCTTTTTCGCAAAGATATAGCTTATTATATTCACCAACGACCGTTTTAAAAATCTTTTATATAAAGGTGGTCGTGGTCCTTAACCGATTTCGTTAATTTTTTCGAAGCGTTTTTTATAGTGAAGCAACCTCTGTCGAATTTTTGACTTATGATTAATAATATTTGTAAAATTGATTCTATCGCAACTGTACTGTGCCACGCCTTTTTCAAATTTCATCATTCTAGGTGTATTTTTTACTAAATAATCAGATTTTTTGTGTTTTCCAAAGTGCTGTATATGTAAAACAGTGGGCGTGGTTATCATCCGATTTCGGTCGTTTTAAATAGCGATGGGAGATGAGTGCTAAGGAACCCATATACCAAATTTCAATAAGATATCTCAATATTTACTCAAGTTATCTTGTGCACAGACAGACGGACGGACGGACATGGCTAAATCAACTCCATGTTTCATCCTGAGCATTTTGATATTTGGAGGTCTATATTTCGACCGTTATGTCACCAAAGTTAATATACCCTGTGTGCAAAGCACGTTGATTATAGAAACAGAGATACGAGGGATGTTTCGGATAGTGGGTGTGTACACCTACCAATCAGGTTGGAATGACCACTAATATTCGTAGGACATGTTGTAAGGTTTTGTGTAGGTGATGCGGTGACTTTTTGCATTAGATATTAAACTAGGGCGGCTGTCTTAACAAGCCTGATTAGTGGTGGAAAACAAAGCACAGAGGGATGATAGAAATTGGGACAATGCACCATGCGTATGATACTTCTTATTCACCTTTCCTAATAGAGAAGTATATATTTAATGTGTTGATAAGCAAATTAAACACGATAATCCTAACGGTTGGCTTGAAAACGAGTCCATTCTCTTCTTTCCAGTCAGCGAATCCCTAATTTTTTTTGTTGCTCAAAATCGTGTCCATAGTTATAGCATAGTTAAATAATTTGTGAGGAATGAAGAAAGAAAAAGAATGAAAACGAGTTCTTTCCAGCCTCAACTGAACTTCTTTTGGATATTGATTATAAAAAAGTGATTCAGTGTTGCATTTGAGCAACATTCAAAAACTATTACTTTAATGGTAATTATGTATTGTAACGAATTTTGGGAAATTCCGCTTATTTGAAGCCTTCTGGTAACGTTCGAATCGCTAAACTGTTGAATAAATCACTCCAATATTCTGTTTGCAAAATGTTCTTTATTAGACTACTTTGAGAGTAGTACAATTATATTTCACTTCGCAACTGATAGCGTGTTTAAATTGAACTGATTAGTCATTCATCAGCTTGCGCTGCTTTTATGCTCTCTGTTGCCTCGTCAGCATATTTCTCCAAAGGTCTAGACGTTTCACCTTCTAGAATCTCCTGCTTGATTACCAGCGATATACATGTATATTTGTAGTTCATGCGTTTCTCATAGTCATATGCGTGTGTAAGTGTGAGTAACTACTTCGGCTGATGACTACATGTGTGTGTGTGTGAGATATCTTTTCGTCGCCTTCTATGTATGTGTATAAATGATGATTTATGTGTTCATGTACACCAGTGAGGTTCGCTTTAATGTTTTTGTTGTTGCGTAATTATTTACTAACAGCCTAGTGCTGTCAACATTCGCCACAGTATGATATAGCTGTCAAAACTATCCTGCTAAGACTAGTTTGGTTTTAGTTTTGATCTAGTGGGTAATGACTTGATACAACTATGGGATAGCTAGTGTAGTTCCATACGATAAAATCACATTTTTTCTAGGTATTGAACCAAACCAATATTTTTGTTGAGTTTGATCCATAAATCAAAAGGATAGTTCCTTCGTATTTCGAAGTCTCTAAAACATAGATATTGGTTTTCGAAGTTCGAAATTTAATCCATGTAATATATTTTTATTTATTTATTGTGTTTAAAAATTAAAGAGCGTAAAATTTTACACATATGCGGCCTTCTTTTCTTATAAGCAGATCTTCGAAAAAACTACAAGCGATAAATTACCTACCTACACGAAAAAAGTTCTTGCATCTGCTAATGCGGCCCATGTATACCCATTAGGGGTGGGACTATTCGCATACAAATTATTTGAATAGTAAACTCTTTTATGAATAATATTTATTCGAACTTTTTATTCGTTTCCATTTATTCGAATTCCTTTTCTTATAGTGCGTACGCACCATTTGAATAGTTCGAATAGTAAAATAAAAAAAGTTCTATTTATCTTACGCTCATCGCTTGTACATATGAGCATGCACATGTATGTATACATACATATATTTATGTGTGTATAGATGCATATGTGCATATATTTTTGTTTGTTTGGGGTTAATTTGTTAATATTCCATTTATTTAGTTATACTGACGTACGAACTATTCGAATAATAAGGAAAGGTATTCGAATAAATGGAAGCGAATAAACGAATAAAAAGTTCGAATAATTATTATTCGAATTATTTGAAACGAATAAATTTATTCGTTTATTCGAATAACATTTATTCGAATATAATTCGAAAATAATCCCACCACTAATACCCATACATTTTGAGTTGCTTTATTCTAATCCGCTATCAGAATTAGCCTGTCGCATACCGCTGTGACCATAACCTCAAAAACTGCTAAATCGGCAGTGATTTTTATCTCCAATAATTTTGGTAAAATTGAAAAAAAAGAAACGTGTCATCAGGGCGACAGCTATTTCGATTATACCTTGTAAACCTCCTCGAAGCCTTTTCTCCCGGGAGTGGCATTCGAACTCGCACTACTGCAATGGTTGAACATTCAGCAAAAGCCACGCCATTGTTGTTGTGTAACTTTTCCCAATTGCCTTCTTTACTTACAGTGTTTATTCATTGGACAGTTCATTCTTTGTATGTGAGCTTGGATCAAAGCTATGTTTTTTTGGCGGTTCAATTATTTTCCTTTTTCGAGGTTACGGCCGTATAACGACCGGTTGGGCCAATTATGATGGCGGATTCGGATTTAGCGCATTAAAATGAGTGGGCATAACACAGGCCCGTCTTCTTTTTTTGTCTAGCTGTGAAAGCGCGTAAGGCATCTGTCCAAGCCTCATTTGACGAATCTGGTAATGCGACACTGGTATTCCCCTGGATTTTAATGGAAAAAACCGTTGCGACTGATCGTTTTATAAAGTGAGGGTGGAACTGGTACCCGATAGGCCAAATCTGATAGCAGATTTAGATTCAGCGCATCAAATGAGTCGCATTACCAGATCCGTCACTCAACCTCAAGCTCCAATACTCAACCTACTGCTGTACAGTGCAATGATATAGAATTTTCTTTTCAACAGCCACAACTACAAATAATCCTGGCGAACAGAAACGTAACGCATACGCCGTGTCAGTTTGGAAACGTGTACGCATGAAATTAGAAGGGCGTGATCCAGATTTAAATCGTCGTTGTACAATTGCCGAACAAGTTGATTATATAATACGTGAGGCCATGAATCCCGATAATCTAGCTGTGCTCTACGAAGGCTGGACTCCATGGGTGTAAATTTCTTAAATGGAATCGGCTTCATATATGGGGAAGCCTTAATTTTACTCAAAATACCGTAGTAGAAGCAGCAACAGCAGCAGCAGCGGCAGCGGTATCAGCGCAGCAGCAGCAGCAGCGACAGCAGCAATGGCAACAGTCAATGATGCAATGGACAACAGTTAGCGGATGGTTAAACAAGCAGTAGTTGAAAAAAGAAGATGAAGGACGAAGATGAAGTAAACAAAGATCATCCTATACATAATGGCTACATACATACGTACACAGTTATATAAACAACAATCACCATTTAAGTATATCATAGGAACGTCATGAAGATGTGCCGACGGATGGATGGGCGGGTATGGTTATAAGTGTGAAATTTATAAGCACAAAAGAAATAAGCAAAAAGGTACAACATTCATAGTTTTGTTTATCTGTGAACTAATATTCGTCTGTACAACGACCTACTCTCCAAACTTCCAAACAATAACTTTGGGTCATATTTAGTTTTTAGACGTCGATTTGGTGATTTGTTTGTACATTTAGATATGATGAGCACAAATTCAGTTTACTTATTAAACGTTTGACACTCGACAAGCGCGGTGTTATACGCTTTACTACTATGCATTCTTATGCCTAGTGTTGAATTAGCTAGGTGGTTATGGTGCTGTAGTGGTGTGGTGTTCAAAATTTGTTGTGGAGCGCAAACGTTTTGTAACTGAATATCCTTAGCATTATCATTACATTTAATTTTCGTTTTTCATTTTAAGTTTGTATTCTTTTCCTCCATACTGAATTTCTGTAGCATATGATTGTAGTATCCTTGATAAGAGATCTAAATAGCACATCTGTAGTAAACATCTCTAGTAAACTACATATTTGGATAACCTTATATTTAAGTTGCCTATGAAATAAATAAACAAAATCTTTACAATAACTGGTAAAAATGTAATCGTTTTTTCGAAATACATAAGAAATTGGTCTGATAATGAATTGATTATATGATTTATAATATTGCATAAACCGAGTCAAAAGATGATGACCCCAGGGTTTCAAGGGGTTGTGTAGCGCAATATATTATTTATTTATTTACTTGTATGTCTATTATACAGCAGACACTTAAGAATATAGTACAACTAATGTAAATTAAGTATTACTTAAAAAATAGGTTTTTAGTTTGAACTGTATAACCGATTTGGTATACGTAAAATCTAAATCCAGAAAATTTGAGAAATAGTTGTAATCAGACATAATTCTATTCAAGGGAGCGTTAGCACCATAGATTGTTCTGTTAAGTCCAACACGAAAACCAACAAAATTTCGTAAATTTCTGCAGGGCACATTAAAGTTAACTAGCTGAAGTAAGGAAGGACAATCTATCCTGCCAGAAACAAGATCCATAATAAATGTAACCGATAATAGCGTTCTCCTATCGGATAACGATACCAAACTAATTAATCGACAACGAGCAACGTACGACGGAATCGGTTCAGTAAAGTTAAGAGAGCGTAAAGCAAAACGAACAAAGCACTTTTGGACTTTCTCCAGACGATTTATGTGGACTGAATGGTATGGTCTCCAAATGACAGCTGCGTATTCCATTTTAGAACGGACAAAAGCCGAGTACAAAAGCTTATAGGTATATGGGTCTGAAAAATTAGAAGAGTGGCGTTTCACAAAGGCAAGTGTTCCAAAGAATTTGTAATTATGTAGTTTAAATGAGTAGTAAAATTTAGCTTGCTATCAAAATACACGCCAAGATCTTTAATTTCATTAACCTCAGAAAGGCAAGAGTCCGCCAACCAGTAGCAAGTATCCAAAGGCTTGACCATTTTAGAGTAAGTTACTTTGAAACACTTGTTAATATTTATATAAAGCCTGTTCAAGGCGCAATAATCTACAAATTTATTAAGTTCACTTTGAAGCGCCGATGAATCACGCGAGTCACTTATTTCAGAATATATTTTAAGATCATCGGCATATAAGAGAAATCTAGACGAGTTAAAACAAAAAGAAACATCATTAATAAACAAGATGAATAATAAAGGACCTAATATGCTACCTTGAGGTACACCAGATGTAGCAATGAATGGATCCGAGAATGCCCCATCTATAGCAACCATGCAACTCCTGTTATGTAAATAAGATTTTATCCATTTGAGGATACTGGAATGAAAACCCAGGAATGCAAGTTTCTCAATGAGGATTACGTGAGAAATTTTGTCAAACGCCTTAGAAAAATCAGTATAAATCGTATCAAGCTGAAGACCATTACGAAAGCACGAATGGCAATCCTCAGTAAAGACTGAAAGATTGGTAACTGTCGAGCGTGCTGCCACAAATCCATGCTGATTTGCGCAAATTATATGTTTCACATGAAAATAAAGTTTCTCTTTTACAATGCATTCAAATAGCTTGGCAACAGACGACAACTTGGATATAGGCCTATAATTTAAAATATCATTTTTATTTCCACTTTTAAAAATAGGGGTAATAGAAGTGCTATATAGCTTCTCCAACCCAATTGCCAACCTCACCTTCGAGCGGCGAGTCCCGTTTCACTAACAGACGAGGCTCTGGGGACCCCAAGCTGATTATAGAACTAGGTTGTGGGGAGGGAGGGATGGCCTGAAGGTTTAATGTGGCCATATCAATCGTTCCCGAGATGGTCGGGCTAGTACCATAATGGTGCTGTGCTACCGGATCGTACCGGATCTGTATCCGGCAAAGGACCATCACATCGATAACACTCCCCAAACCTTTCGGGGAGTAACCTTATCGCTACAACAACAACAACATGATGACAATAGCCGAAATCACGTACTGGAGCCTGTTAAGGCGATTTAGTATATTTAATCATGCGTTCCTTCCACTTGTGAGTTTTAATTGAATCCAATCCATATAAATTAATGGCGCGAAAAACGTATCAAGCGCCAGCTATAATTGTTCAGAAAAGCAAAGAAAATAACCCATATTATGGATAAATGTCGACCATATTGCACATCCACGTCGATGGCATTACGCTACCGACTGTCTTACATTCAAAAATAGTCGGTGTGAGGTTGGATCAGGATCTACGTTTTTGCGAGCATGTATCCGCAATTGCACCTAAAATCCAGAGGCATAGTAAAATCTTCAAATCTCTTGGCAGCAGCACTTGGGGTAAAGATAAAGAGACGCTTACTACCACTTACAACAACAACATCGACAGCAATATTAACAACAACAACAGCAATATTAATAATAATCTGCACGAAATTAGCCAAAAGCGTTTTTGAGCCAACTATACATATGTTATACGTACCGCTAGTGACTCTTCTTCAAAGTAAAGTCTGCATACAACAATATAAGTTGGCGGTGCTTCCACCAAAGGACGTGGAGTATACGATAGCTAGCTGCTACCGTTCAATTTCATTGACTTATGTGCCTTCCCATATCAATAACTCTTGGTTCTTTACTATGCCTGTATTTTGTGAGGCCGGGATATACGTCGTAACGTTCTTATCAGGCCCTCTTGTTGTTCTTCTATTAACGATAAACACACTCCCGGTCGGGCTAGAACCGAATGCTTGCTACCGGTACGTACCACATCTATTTCTGGCAAAGGACCGTCAACATCGATTACTCTCGCGACAACCTTTTGGCCACTTGCAATGATTTTCGTTCGGAACAGGATTGTACCTTCCAAAGTAGAATTTGTTTGGCAAAAGTTGTCCTCGGTTCGACTTTTAAGGGGAAGTTGTTTTTGATGTTAACGCCGGATTGTGGTTAGAAGAAGTCCTATTCTCTATGTTATATAAACCAAAAGTGGTTTGTCTGTCAAGATGGAAATAGCCGATGCTTTCCTTGATGACGGCAAGTACTTTATCTAGATATCGTTTACTGAGGGACCCACGTCATTACTTTCTTCATTTACGCACGCTATTGTAATATTTGGTATCCTTCCAGTTTATGCTGCTTTAATTATTTTCTCCAGCATCAGATTAAGAAAATCGTCTTGTCCGAAACCTCGATTTTTGGAATTGTGCGGTGTGCTTCCGAGTTCGGCACGCAGGTCAGATATACCCGCGGTGATTGGCGTGGATTGCGATATAGCACTTCAACTAAATGAGCAGGACAAACTTCAACCCCGTGTTTTAACAGGTTCGTCGTTTCCCGTAACTTTAATATTTGTAAGCCAAAGCAAACATTATACGAGATGTCAAATGTTACACGCAAGTCAAATTATTAGCCCACTGTCATTTCACTTGATATACCAACACACTCATTCTCGGAGGAGACAAAGTGGAGCTCGGGGTTATTCAGTCTCGTTTACGATTTCGTGAACAATGCCAACCTAGAACCATCAGAAGGTTCCTCAATCTAAGTCCATCAGTGCACCAGTTACCTCTCACGGAAGGGTGGTTCCGGATTTCATGGATACGCCCAAATCTAGCGATGCCATATGTACTGACGGATTTGTAGCGCTGACGTTACAGGGGTTGTGTTTTGCGGAAACTATATATCGTACTAAGGTCCGCAAACTACTATTGGCTTTTCACCTCGAGCTTTTCACGTTTTCAACTTAACGTAGTTCGAAATATTGGAATCAGACCCCCAGGGTTGCCTTTCGCAGTCTCCTCAGCGCCATCATAACATCAGCATTCGCCTTTATAGAACACTTACATTATGTTATTGCTAAAGGCCTGGTCGCGAGCTTAAAGAATATATCCGCGGTAGGAATGTCAGTCGTAAACGATGACTAAAATGACGGCAGACGTTTAACGGACTATGATTTTAAAGACAATGATTTGAGGGGTTGTACTAGAAATGTCAGAATTCATATAGGACCAGGTACAGATGTTTCGATTGGTTGATACTTTCGTCAAGGCAAAGGCCGACATCACCGCCATACAGGAAGCACGATGGACGAGGCAAGGCAGAAGGTCGATAGGGTCTTGCGACGGCTACAACAGTGGCTATATGAACAAACGCCCAATTCGGAGCCAAGGTGTTGGTTTTGTGGTTTCAAAGAAACAACGCCGCCAACTCTGGTCGTTTACATGAACGAGTGTTTCCTAGCGGTCAAGGCCAAGTTTTTGAACCTGTATAGGTGCTTGAGATGCGGATGACAAGTGTGAGGCCCCCTATGAGCTTCTACAGCCTTTTAGCATCACATGGCTTTAAATCAGGCTTGACCAGAGATAGCAGATGTAGGAGGTGCGGGTTGGAGGAGGAGTACGTTTTGTGCTCGTGCCGTACGCTTGCCAGGCTAAGACTCCAACTAATAGGAGTGATATGGCTGTCAGATATAGAAGCAGCAAGTGGCATAGTTGCTAGAAAGTGGAGTTATTTTATAACATAGGTCCTGGATGGGATTTTTCAGTTCGATCGTTAAACAAACTTTTGGTAACACTACGGACTCATTTAGATTATGTGAGGTCCTCATGCTCCGCCCCAAGACATTTACTTCCACAGCGTTAGCTGGTGACTTCTATGTTTGATCAAAAGACCCTTAAAACTTATACAGGATTAACATCTCAGGTGCCTCGTTATTAACCATTTTAAAGATGTCACTGCCTTGATGTTGCATCAAAATACTTAATTGATTACTAACGTTCAGTTTCATCTTTTTTTTGCAGAACAGTTTGGCATAATTGTACACATATGTATGCATGTATTTACAGGGTAATTAGCGGCTTATATTGCGAATAGAAGGGGTAAAAGATCTATGTGAGAAAACACTTTGTTATGCAACTGACACGTTGCAATTAATTAACACCCTTTGCCCTCGAAATATCAACGCTCTTTGCGTCAACCATGAATAATTGGCCTTTGACCAATTGGGGCTAAATAAACATTTGACGTTCTTTCTGTATATGACCTTTGGGGGGTTTTCAGCTAAACCGACGTAACAAAAGAGTTCGTACGTTGTTTCTATAATTAATTTATTTAGGTAAATATTCCCGATGAAATACCGAGACCACCGGATCTGGGAGTTCATTGGCTGTCACCAGGTCACTTGCTTCTTTCTAATGTTACTGCTTCGAGATCTCGTTGCATAGAAACGAGTAAAACTTCGTTCGCTTGTGTACAGTTTTTGATGATATTGGCAGTATGGAATACTATATTGATTCTAATGAACTTTGCAAAGCTAAGGCAGGTAGCGTAGAATATCGTTTGTAAAAATACATCAGCAGCAAACGACATCTAGTGGACTCATCGACTGCGAATAGTGTAGAAATTAAAATAGTTAACTAGGATACTCCTTTCGCGGAAGGACTTTGTAAAGTCAGGTAAGTATAATAGACTATGCCCCAGCTATTTAGATGTGAAAATTTGTTAATATTCATGGTCATTTGATGATTTATTAGACTCGCTTGATTTGGCCTCGACTACTGAGTTTCCAGTTCCTTTTATGGACGTAACTATAGGAAGTATGATATAATATTGGGGGGGATTCCAAGAGTTGTGAACTAAGCCTAATACTTAGCTTCTCCAATTCAAGGCATCAACTCACCGACTTGAGTTGGATTCAGAAACACACAGTAATATATGCCACACATACAAAGTAGGCGAGTCTTTGGCGACCCCAAGTGAGGGTAGTGTTGTTACGATACGACTAAATACGAGTACATACTCGAGTACTTTGCTCAAGTACCGAGTATTTTTCGTAGTCGATTACCTCGTACAAGTACCTTCCAAAGTATCGAGTACGTGCCCAAAATAGCACCTTTATTTATTAAGTTTTGCTCTGTAATTCCCTCCTAAGATAAAACTTAAGAATTCTACATTGGCAATTTTGAGTTCAAATATAAAAAATTCTTAAAAAATTAATATCGCGTTACGGAAAAAAGCATACATTTGGAAATTTTTAGAAGAAGTCACCATAACTATTTGGCACTTGGTGGCAGTTGCTTAAAAAATCAATCCAAAAGTACTCTGGAATAATTTCTGAGTATTCTTCAAAATTTGGTGCATCGTAAAGATTTGGTCGATAGAAAATTAACCAGGGCCCGTATTACGTTTTACGTTCCGTGATCCAAACTCATTTTTCAAATCACAATAGCTCTGAAATGGTGGATCGGATTAGTGACATACATAGTACGTGAGCTAGCGAAAAATAGCACTCGTTAGATCCATAATTTAGTCACCCTTATCGCGAAGTTCACACGGAAAAGTGTTCGCCTTCACTTTTTTTGTTCGGGTGAACTTTTTCCGCCTATCGGCAATTTCGAGCGAACAAAAGTTCACTTCGAAACAGCTGAAGCTCTATTGTGAATTAGCAGTGAACAAATAATTTACTTGCAATTGTGTAAATTTTGTAAACAAGCACATATTTCCATAAAAGACAGCAAAAATAGAGATAAAAAGTGTATAAAAAAATGTTTAGTAGTGCACTTAGGTTGGTATTGATTGAGCGCCGCGAGCAGAATATAAATGTGAAAGCGATTCGGAGGCAATTAAGGGACCATTTGGAGCTAACTGTAAGATCCACTGTAAGTTAATAATTACTGTTTTCAGCACTTTTGAATAAAAAGCTGACTTTTTTTCAATTAGTTTTCGGCAATAATACAGGCTAAACAAGCCGGCATTCAAATATTTGCTAGATATTCTTACCAACTCCTTGCCACCATTGAAGCAAAAAGGGAGGACATCAAAAAGGCGTTGGAAAGGACCATGAGGTGGGCCTTAGCCATATTGTTTCAGTGAGGTACTTTTAGAGGTGCTGAACATATTGGAACCGTTGCTTTGTCCACATTGTATAAGTTGACCGACTTCAAACGTCAAACTGCACACGATTTTTATACAAAGTTCGGAATACTGGGAGTTGTAGGATGTTGGGCCCGCCTCCTGTCCCCTTCGCATAAATTGCATTTTTAAACGCCATTTTTTGTACATATCTTTTTTGGTCATTCCATACGTAGAAAAAGATACGTTGTCATAAAAAATAGAATTTACATACTTAGCAATAAAGGAATTTTCCTTTTTAAGCTATTGCATAGATTTTATCGCGGGCTTGGCGACTAAATCAAAAAAAAACCGTAACGGATATTTGTCAAAAAAGGTTCGAAAAGGTTCGGTGTTAGCAACAGGCCAAATACATAAAATTGGATCTCTATCATAAAGTTAAAGTTAAAGTTAAAGTTAAAGTTAAAGATAAAGTTAAAGTGAAAGTTAAAAGTTAAAGTGAAAGTTTATTGTTTTGTTTTATTTATTTTGTTTTATTGACACTAAGTTTGAATTTAATATTTCTGATCTCTAATTTTCTGATCTCCAATTTCTTTCTATAAATACGGGAGAAAGGGGCCGCAAATAATAACTCGCCTAGGGCCCTGTTTAGGCCACCAGCCTAAATATTTCGGACCACCCTAACACGCACATTAGTTTTTATTATTATTACCGGTAACGGCTAACACCAGCCGAAAGCTAACTTTGAAGGGGAAAAACTCAACGAAAGTTAGCTATCGGCGGGTGCCGCGGACTTGTTCGCGGTCTTGGTCTGCCTTTCTATTTTGGAACGTCTAAGAGCCAGCAGCTAGCCCCAGGTGAGTAAGATAAAAACCAACCATTTTATACAGTGCGAGTGTCAGTGAAGTAAGATTTGCAAATAATTATTTTCATTTGTTTTGTGCGAATAACCTTTTCAACTTTGAATTGCCAAGTGCAAGTTTTTTTTTGATATCTTCGCAATCTAGTGCAAATAACTATTTAAACCTTGAATTGCCAAGAGCCCTTTTTGTATATTTTCACAATTTGCAATTGCAACAACTTTGCAATATATCTGGTTGGTTGCATTACCATTTATTCCGGGCACGAATGTGTCATTAAACATTCTTTTTATAATAGTGAATCTCCACTTGGTAATCTAAAATAATTCCTCTATTTATAATAGACATAGCAAAAATTTATATTGTTGATGAAATGAATAATAATAATACATTGTAATTACTCGATACTAATTCTCTCTTTTTTATTTTCGTTATTTGCGTGCGATCGCGCCCTACGACACGGGTGCCACATT
Source organism: Eurosta solidaginis (assembly GCA_029619165.1). Taxonomy (NCBI): domain Eukaryota; kingdom Metazoa; phylum Arthropoda; class Insecta; order Diptera; family Tephritidae; genus Eurosta; species Eurosta solidaginis. The sequence continues at coordinate 15,587 of JARSSU010042839.1, forward strand.
CCCCCCGCAACAGCCCCAAATTCTCTTGAATAATTGCATAAGTTGATAATATGCAATAGCTTTACCGCGGCAGTCCCCGAGTGCCACCCGTCCTTTTTTTCCTCTCAGCTTCACTCTTAACAAGTGGACCAAGGCTGTTTAAACATAAAGTAAGCTGATTCCAGAAGTCCGTCACTTTTTCCCGATCATCTTGTCAAGCAGAATTTCCGATTGTGCGTTATTTATTGATTTACTCCTAATAATAAATAAACATATATTATAAGAATATCAAATTTTAGAACAAAAAATTACTTACAATTTGTTTTTCTGTCGTTCGCCTGTAAAATATAAGTAAATAAATTTGGGTTTCCCCGCTATTCATTTCGCCCGAAAAAGCAGTTGCGGATAAGGTGAAATCTTTTTCGAACACGAAAAATTGTTTCGCCACCCTCTGCGATAGGGTGAAAACTGTGAATATCTCGGCTGAAAATAAAACTCGGGATAAGGGTGATTATAATTTTTAGAAATAGTTTGACAATTGCATAGTTATCGTTTGAGTGGAAATGGTTTTCAGTCGCTGATTGGTAAAGGAATAACGGGCCCAGGTCTGAAGCCGCACTGATAAGGTCCCATCGGTTCGTTTGACTTTGGACTTCAGTTTTTCTCGTAAAGAAATGCTACCTACTTTTTTGGTGGGGTATTTAAAGACGCCTATTCAGGATTAAGAATCCGAAGGCTGAAAATATATGAGTAAATTAACCAATGCACAATGAGGCAATTGTGGGTTTGAGCGAGTTGCTTTAATAAGTAACGGATTATTTTTACATTAATTTACATAAGTTTTACTTAGCTTTTAATGAGTACGGTACGAGTAAGTATTTTGGTATCGATAACTTTTCTCAATCCTTTTATATGAGTACAAGTATCGAGTATAAGACGGTATTCGATATGTCATTTCAGTTTGGCTAATACCTTCTTCATCTTATAGCAGTGCTTCGCCTCATACAATAGGTGCGTTCACAGACGAATTATCATCGATACCCTCTAACGTAAGTCCAAAGAAACTGATAGCTCGGAAGGAGTTGGAGCATAGATAGCAGAACATACGTTATATTTGTCGGAGTTGATTCTAGATAACTAATATTACATTCGCATTACGCCATGAACTCGAGTTTATGGCCCATTTTAGAGTTCAACAGTGCTGGTTAAATCCCAAATGGTGTTTCAACCAGAGGATGTGGCGCAATGTGAATGTAATGTAAGAATGTAACCTCCTGCCGTATCCACATCGAAATTGGGTAATAGTGATGCGCGTCTCCCTGTGGATTCAGCTTATCTTTACTGTAAGTTTTGGGTACTCTAACAAACAAGGCCTATCGGGTATAACTTGGCATGCGATTTTACCGAAAGTGAGGCTACGTTCCTTATAGTGATCTTCTTGATTTAACGGTAACGTAACGCGCAATATTTTTATGTTTCTGACAGTCGGCAGAATAATGTCGTCGACATGGATGTCCATGTCTGGAATAATATACGTGAGGCAAAAAAATTGATAGGGTGGTGCTATGCAATTTTCGAAAGCCGTGTTGATGACTGACAAGCCATAGATCCAGTAGAGATATCGGGCGATATGAATTTTCTTGGTTAGCTATTTTTTTAGGCTTTAGGAGAGGTACCACTTTGCCAATTTTAATTTTCAAAAATGGCAAATTTAAACATTCGCCCGTTATAGCATCGACATCGCTACTCCAACTGGGTCAACAACTTTAGAGAGTTTGACTTTTATGATGGCTTTATTATCTCTGTGGCAGTTCATCTCAGTCTTTCTGTTTCACAAGATCATGTTCCTTTGCTAAGGCTGCTCCGTCTGCTGGGAAATGTGACCAAACTGCGCTATTCTTCCAGCGGTTGAAAAGCGATCCGAGCCGAATCGATGATCTTGCGACAGGTACTTACCCCATGACGGACATCAGTCGTGTTAGGAAGGGCCGCTATACAAAAAGCGTAAGTACCCAAGCGTAAATAATACTTATCTGTTTTTCACGCTGCACTCTGAAGGTGGAAACATAAACGTTTTTCTTTTTTTAAATAGCTAATGCTGATATCCATATGTACTTGTTTATGTACCACCGGTGTACTCCCGGAGATGCTGGCCAGTATCATCTCTTTGTATATAATAACCAAGTATGTGATTCAGTTAAAAGGTCAAAACACTGATGTGTTGCTGGCCATTCCTTCCTTCATGGGAATGGAAGTTGTCAGCTCAAGCATGCCGGGTGTGGCATATTATTGTGTTTTGTGCTACCGACACAAAAACTTTACTAATTACTCTTTTTCAACTGCTGCAATATTGGATATACCATTACTTAGGCTTCCCTTTTCTGTTTTTATACATTGTAAGCTATTTAGCAGACGAAGTGGTGCTCTATCACGGGGCCCAACAGCCATAAAGTATGCAATGTTTAAGTGTCGACTCAGCATTTGACAATGTGAATAAGTGTAAAAATCATTTACTTATTTGTTGTTGCATGCTTTTGTTGACTATCTTGTTTGCATTGTGTTTAGGCGGAGTAAAAAGAATTATTGTAATTGCATATTTTATGGTTCACAGGTCAAAATAGTAAGATTGGTTAAGTTTTTTTATTTTAGTTCGGCTCTCCATTTTCTGGGTCAGTTGTTTGTGCGTAAACAGAGGTATTCAATTTCCATTAGTTTGATTTATTTGTGTAAAATTCCAATCGGTAGTGGACCGTCAATTACACTTACAAGATGTTCCAGCCATACTCTTAACACTAGAGACATCTCTGTGACATTACTACGGAAATAATGAACATGAGCCCAGCTTTCGTCCAAGTAGAAGGGTTTCACTGCTTCCCGTTCATTTAAGTGTTTGGGGTTGAATTTTCAATTCAGTTCAACGGGAATCATAGAGCCCGCAGCACATACAGAAGCATGTAGAAAACTCTACCCAGGTATATTACTTACAAAGGAGCGGTGCGAGTTGGGGGTAGTATACAAGTACATACTTAGTTAATTGGCGCTTAACCGTTTAAACGGATATGACCGTCCAACAGGGCGCGACATCCTCTTCTTCTTTCTGCCAACCGGCGCCAATTGTTCGCACCAAGGAAGTTTAAACCGTTTTCCACCTGGTCCTTCCAGCGGAGTGGGGGCCACCCTCTACCTCTGCTTCAATAGGCGCGTTCCGATAGTAACACTTTCTTGGCCGGAGCGTCATCTTTCATTCGCATAACATGGCCTAGCCAGCGCAGCCGCTGCGGTTTAATTCGCTGGACTATGTTGATGTCTAAGTAGAGTTCGTACAGCGGTCCGGGGAAAATAAGACGAGTGGAAAAAAAGGGAAAATAACAAAAATGGTGAAACAAATAGGGTAAGGCAAAAGAGAAAGAAGAGTGGGGCGGGGGAACTAAGAGAAGAGGAGGAAGGAGGAGGAGTAAGAAGGAAACTTTATGGGCCGGAGAGTAATCTTCAATGACAAGCATAACATGGCCTAGCCAGCGTCAGCCCTGCGTTTAATTCGCTGACTATGTTGCGCACATCGTCTACAACATAGCGTAGGGTGTCGTCATAAACCTTTGCGACAGAACTTTTCTCCATCATCGTAAATCTCTCGACACTTTCCGTCCCAGAGTCACTCGCTTCGACCATTCGCAACGCCGTTTAGTTGGGTTCCCTTTGTAAATAGTCTTTTGTAATCGAGCAATAGGTTTCGAACTTTTCTTCGTCAACCCCACACCCTAACAGCTGGGACTTCCAGAATGCCAAGCTTCATATCCCTGTTCATTGTTGTTGTTTGCTCATGTATGCCATACTGTTTTCATCGGCGGCTCCCAAACCTTAACAGGCAAATAGGGACTATGCTGTTGTATCAGCACAAATTGGGTCGATGTACCAACTATCACTCTAATATGGGAAAGATGCCAGAGTGATATAGACTAGCGTTTGCGTCTGTTTTTCTTCGCACCAGAGTGGTACTGGGACAATTACACCATAATAGAAATGGGTGTGTGTAGTGATCATGTGGGACGACATATTTCGTGCAAGCTTGCAAGCGGGGCATCCATCACTATTATCAATTAAATGAGATGGTTATGGTCGTCGGGAGTGTTGGAGGTACATCTCTATGTGCAAGCCTTAGCATAGGCGGTGGACATGAGTTTACATTCTCTGTATTGATCGCGCGGTGTGCCATGTGATTCTTGGATAATGTCAAGAAGTTTATGAACCAGCTAGTGTTACATCGTGCGTCAAACAGTATTCACCTGAGGAGAGTTGATAATGGCCTCAGTTTCAGCTTGCACTTTTATCGCAAGTTTTGATGCTACGTTCGCGCTTTGCATGTTACTCACGGATTTGGGACGTATGCTTCCGCAGGGTCTGTATCCCGGCCTAAGGTCCGACGCCTGTTTTTTGAGCTGGACAGTGTTCTGAGTCCAATGTTTCCCGTGACACTGCTTGTGTATCTGATTCATTCGAGCGTGTATGTGCTCCCGCATAAAGGTCAGTAGTCCGGCTGAGATAGCCCCTGTTTTGTGGAGTTATACCTCTACTGCAACGAACCCAACGCGAGGACTGTGCTTTGTATGTTGAATTTTGCAAGTGATGAGATGGCACTACAGGCTGAGCTCAGTCCACTGTACTCTCTCAAATGACAAAAACAAACAAACAACAGGACAGAGATGTCTAGATGGCCAATATAGGATGAGACTACACTAGCGAAACCTAAGAAGCCGTCTCGGAACTGACAATGTCATAAATAGAACCAGCACAAGGGAATGGCAGGCGTCGGTTCCAATTTCCAGTAGCTGTGCAACACTGCCCACAGATACACAGTAACGTGCGTCCAGACACACTTTAGCGTAAGGCCAGGGAAACGCCATCGTGTTGAAACTCCCCAGTCCGAGGAAATACGCGAGGTCACTCTGGTTTCGAAACACTAGTCTAGTCTCAATAACTTGCGATACAATAGGTACGGCAACACTGTACAACATCGCGCTTAAGAGACCATCTTCGACAGTCACTCCAGATCTGATGTCTACACACTTCGTACATCATGCAGACAAATGTACTTGTACACGGTTAACACACTCTTTGCTATCAGCATAAGCTTGCATCTACTAGTGTCCAACTCCAACACATGACACCACCGACAAATACACATCTAATGTTAAATGTCTGCCACGCTATGCAGTGGAGCACTGAATCGCTTGCCAATATGTCCCACCACACATGGACACCACACCATTTTCATTATGTCTTTGTAACCATTGTCACCCATATGGTGGCAGAAACACGGCAAGATATATCGTCTTCTATGGTCCTGGCCCAACTTAACGAGGATATTGTGCCTTATGACTATTATGGTCTCCACTTGTGATCCCCTGATCGAAGACGCTCCAATCAGCTTGTTACCGTTGGACTCTGGGGCGACAACATTAGGGTAGCTAGTGATGACAACAATTTGGTGATCAGTACAACACAACAAGGGATGACGCCGCGCTCTGGTAGCACCTTAGGCTTGTTCAGGTGGGAGGACGTGAAACATTGACTGTCTACATCGAAAGGATTTATTGACCCCACAAACAACACTAACGGGCTCGTTGAAGTGCGATGTCGCGGCTAGCCTCTGGGAGATGTTCGAGAGTAACTAGTGTGCTTACGAGAAGATTTATAAACGATGATTGTCATTGTGTACTCACACCCTCTCACTGCGTTGGACGTTCTTAGACGCGATGTCACTACGAAATAGTCCAAGGATTTATTGAACGATAGTTAGCTAGTACCCAGCAATCTCTGGTCACTGCTGCTGGCTAGGTACCGACATGCTTAATCCAGTCGAGTACTGCAACGATGACCGCTCGAATTACAACCGCGGCCAAAGCATGAAGTGTGCTTACGCGCTGTGGCTAAGGCATCTGGGAACTGTATGCGGAATGACCATAGATGATCGTGCATATTCAGAGCTATAGAGCGTGGCGCGCCACCAGAACAGTTGTCGCTTAGCTGAGAAGTCGACGGCAAAGCGCGCGTGGCATATTGAATAACGGGTTCTAGAGGTAGAGGGTAACGTTGCCCCTTCGCGTGCGACAACATTGGCGCCTCCGGTTGGCGAGGAAAGACACCAGAAGAGAGTGGAAGGCTGAATGACGGTTTCAGAACGTCTGCCTTTGTTTGGGCGAAAACGTAGTTTCGGCAGTCCGATCCGTTAGGCAGAAAAGAAGAAGCAGGATGTGGAAGTCCGCCGCAATTCACCTAATGGTTTGATGTACGGTTGTCATATAATCATCCGTTCTCAAATACCAACGGTTACCCAGCGCAACTCCACCAGAGCTTACACCTATTAGTATAGGTAACTTGTATACTATACCTGGTACGCAGTTTTCCTCACATAACTTCTGTCGACTAGTCGCCTGGCTGGCCCTTTCGAAGTTGAATATTACCCGTGTGGAATAGACTAGAATTTGTTTACATATTCAATGCTCTCTGCCTAAACTGTGACTTTAAATGAACGGGCGGCTACTATGAGCTATCCTCCGTTGAACTGAATTGCCAAAATTCAATTCTACTTGACGAAAGCCTGGGCTGCAAACACATGTTAAATGAACTGGAAGACAGTATTTGAATTTCCGTAAGCCTCTTCTAATGCCTCCTGGAACACAGAATGCTGGTCGTCTATGCTATGTAAATGTATGCATGCTGGAACATTACTTTCCGTTAGATGTATATGTGTCACAGATAGTATGGTCTCTAACGGTGTAAGCACTTACAGATGACACTGATCTGGAGAATACATTCTTGTAACAGTGTACATATGTGACTAAATCAAGGTACTCACACATGGATAATTCCGAAGATTAGGCCAATTTCTTAGTTTTACACGCACAAAATAATAAAACTATCAAACTATCAAAAATGAGATAAGGTAGTGAAGCTCAGCAACTACAAAAAATCTGTTTACAAAAAGCACAATATAACCAACGACTTCATGAAAATGGAGCTAAGGTTTTCGCGACACTGATGACCCATAAAAAAAAAATAAAATGACGTCTAAATCTACAACATAATCATTACTACTTTTGATCTACTCCTGCTGACATACAACATCAATAAATAGCAGCTCAACAATTGAATCAAAATGAATTTTCATTATTTATACTCAACCGACGCTTCAATACAGCAACATGCAACGAAACAATAAGGATTAGAAGATTCGAATTCTTTTACACAATATATTAGCACACTGCAAACATTGTCAACAAATAAAGATGCATATAGAAGTCTGTGACATTCTTTTAACACTATACATTTCGACAATACTTTATTGTCAATGGATGCTGAGTTGGGCCCCGTGAATCCGACACGTTAAACACATTGCATACCAATACTTATTCGGTGCTGTTGGGCTAAATCCCCCTTGTAGCATAGAGCATCGTATAAACAACACTTCAGTCTAGGCATAAATGGCGGTGAAGCCTAACAGATAGGTATTGTTAAAGATACATAAGTCCAAAAATATTGCGGAGACAGACGCTTGAAGTACAATGAAGCTATTAAGTCAGTTTCTTGCAATATTGTCGGCTATAGGCACGAAAACTATGACAACATAAGAGCATATAAGTTAGCAACGTCTTTAGTGTCAGGTACCCCACGAAACAACTGACTTGAGTACTATGACTGAACCTTCACACCATTCCTTAGAAGGAAGAACTCGGGCGACCTGCTTAGAGCTGCCACACCACTCATTTGTCCATTTCACCTCTATGATATTAACGGAAGGTGAATGAGCCTCACATAGCTTCAATCGGTTATTACTCAGTTGATTTCAATAGTCTCGACGATGATACTCTTTAGGACTCCTGAATCATCATTACCTTGGGTAGTATTATACATACCGAGTGGAAACAGATGATGATCATAGTACCTATGGATATTCGGAGCCAGCACGTCCGGGAGCATTACAGCCTATCTGTGGCATAGGATACAAAGTTAAAACAAGCGTCATTTTAGGATATGTTTCCATCAGCATTTCATTAGGCTAGTCGCTTAAAGGGGGGTAAAGAGAAAAAACACATCGTGTTAAATAAGTGTGTTATCTTCATTCCTTCTACGCTTAGAGGTACTGCTACGCTCGTGGGTAAAAAATACTAGTATATCAGTTATTAATTGCTGTACCCCTTGCCTAATTCACGGAGGCTGGTATACGTTCCTTCATGTGAGGATACCTTTTTTTAGTATAGTATCCCGGCTCGTCGTTCCAGATCTCATCTAACAGTGACTGATCGGCTCCGCGAATCGGGGCTTTTCAAGTACCGTCGTGTCGGAAGCAATGAGCGCAGTCCATTCGATTGGTCACTTCGGCTCTGGATCCGCCTTGCTCTTACAGACCCGCTGAGCAAGACACCTTTAGCAAGGACAGGAACTTTGAGTGATCTACATTTTGCCTGAATCCCGACACGATACAGAGAGCAGTGAGACTCCTTAGCAACATGCGCACAACGATGATCTATGTGAAACTAAAAGTGCCAAAGACTCATACGAAGTAGACCTTAAACTACACTTCGTAAGACGTCACATGTAGTATAAGACTCAACGCCAGCACTTGGATGATAGACGATGTAGCTCATATGTTACTCCATCATAAAGTTGTATCTTGGACGCGAATGTTTTAAAATTTGCCAGTCTCTATGTTTGAGATAGCGAATATGTCGTATAGACATATTAGGCAAAGTGAGCGGTAGCGACCATGTTTAAATTTCCTCTACCCCTACGCTTCTTGAGAAAAATATAAAATTGGCATAGCTCAGATGGACTCAAGAAAATTCATATCTCGCCTCCTGCATAGTCTCTCACTGTAAAAAAAACTACTAGTGACTAGTCGCTCTATAGATAAAACAGTTTCATCATACCACGCCGCTGATATCGATCGATAAATCTTGGCATCTTAAGCTAGGCTTCGTCAGCCCTCATCAACATCAAATTTTTTTTGACCGGCTTCTTCGAACAGTAATTGGACATTAATGCATCAGCACACTGGACGACCCTATACCATTCAGTATCTTTGATTCGATCCGATTCCATCTTACGTCTTAGTATTATCCGTACCCAGACATTGTCGGACATAGCAACACATGTTCGAACCAAGACTATTTTGCTGCGTTCCCGTTACCACTGTAGAATTCAAAGATGACATGACTATCAACAATAAATAAGATGAATGCGTAACGCTCTAACGCTCACTTTTTCGTTTGAAATCAAAAGAAGATCACTCATGACATGCCAAGTTATACGGCATCAGACAGTAGTCGCCTTCTGTTGACTGTTAGCGGGTAAGATATCTCCCGCATAAATCTTGCCAACGATTGATACCAACGATAAGTCCGTGTATATGTCATTCCAGTGTAGAAGATCACGCGCATCCTCACTATCTAAAACTTCACAGTACAAAGATATGCTTTCGCGAATGCGGTATCCAAACTCAGGCAGAGGAGGGTTACATATCGCGCATTACATTCAACTATCTATACCTCACCAATTATGTTCGCATCGTGGATCCACAACTAGCAGTACCTGCTGGTTACATTGTATCATACACTCATACTATTAGGGACATTTATCACACATTAGCGGAACAGGCCCGCGCTCCACGTATATCGACTACTTGCGTTAGAAATGAGCGCACCACTATAACTTGGCGAGTTTAACCACAGTGGAGCACTAATGTGTTGCAGAATGCTCTTAAAATGGAGGCTCATGTTATCAATCTAAACTTCGAGATTCACTACCTGTGGACGTAAATAGTCAGACATGTAGTAATAGTTCTGGTTTACTATCTCTAAGAATTGACTCCAACACTCCCTGTCACAAAGAAATAGTACTATACGATGATTGTTCTCTGGACCTATCTCATGACTCGCAACTTAGATCGGCTGTAATCAGGTTGCCGTAGAACTTACTCGTACTGTTTTAACTTCTGGCACCTATTGTTATGATGGCCGATTAGCAGCGTGGTCAATTATCGGTGATAATTCGAGTACTGACTGATGGAACAGGCAGCTATTACTATTGTATGAGCCAAGCACTAAGGGCAAACTTGAGCACTAATTACGAATACCAGATCGCTATAGAAGTGACTCGTTAAGTACCGCTTAAGATCACGTACAAATTGATCATATCGAAATAAGGATATTCTGCGCAGATCATAGTTATATGCGCATCACTATACTAAAATAGTACTTAATTCATTCATTAACACGGGGAGCTGATGCAATAAGTAAATATCGAACTCTAAGACCTTGGTAAGGGGGACTAATAAATCGTTACTCAAGTTAATACGCTAGTACTATCATAAATAAATAATAGCCGTTCTAAGATCAAAATTATCTATAATAGGCAATTTACTCGCATTATTCGTAATAAAATTAAATACCCACAATTGCCTCCATCGTGTAGCTGTCATTTAATAGAGCAAGCCTTAATTCTAGCTCATTCAATATTTAAGCCTTTCGGAATACCCACAATCCTATTTGACCATTCCATCTTGTGGCATACTGGTTAATTGGTCGTACCTTCATAAATAATAATTTAAGCCCCCACCTCAATAAAACGGATTACTTGAATCTACTGACATATTAGTGTCGTTTCTTATCTGAGAAAAATACCTCGACAAGATCCCACACAAAGAGTACGAGCGAATCGCAGTATGGTGTCTTATCCTTGATAGACAAGAATGCTGGAACTTGCAGTACCCAAATGAGTCCAAGGCCACGCAGATTCATCGTATCCTGGGGATTACCCCATATGATCAGCAGTGCGACGTGCATAAAACCTCAGATTTTCACCTGCGACCTCCAGTTACGATCCTTATACACTATGCAATTCTAGTCGAACATCGAATAACTTTCACTCTAATAAATCCTACTTTCAATAAATCACCCTATCGATAACTATATCCGCAAGTATGGTCATATATCTCATTATTCTAGCTCCCGAAAGATTAATATCACATCACAGTTTCTTCACTTTATTTCCCCCTAAGTTCTGCTACGAGGTTGTTGCGAGAAAACACACGAGTATTATTCCGTTCACGTTCGCAGTTTATCACAAGCATTTCCACTACTTTCGCAGAGTGGTCCGGGCGAACTGACCTAATTTTTTCGGGTGGCTTTCCGAAATGAAAATAGCATTTGGATATCACCACTCTACAAATTTCCGCTACATTTGACTTTTTCAGTGAGCTTTTGAAACTAGGAAGTCCGAAGCGTGGACAGAAACACACACCATTAATTAGATATACAGTACATTTGATATTTTGATCTCTCCATGGCAGAACGACAGAAAAAAATTCTGAATATTGTCTAGTAATATTTATAGCTGTTGTTGAATTTACTATTATTAGGAGTAAATCAATAAATAACAAAGGTTTTGATCATTCCTTATAATTATGTTCGTTAAGAATATTTATCTATGTCTAGGTAGTACAAGAATCTAGAATTCAAGATTAGGAAAAAGGCGTGCACCAAGGATCGGATAATCTGGAACTCTTGAGCTTACAATGTTATATGTGATTCGTAGAAAAATAAAGCTGCATACTGGGGTGTACCACTTCTTGGTATAATCACAGCTTACTTAGTGATAGCTAGTAGTAGGTTAAAAAAAAAATAGCAGGAATTGGTCTCACGCTTGTAAGTGGCACTCGAGTGAAGCATGCTAGCCGCGGTAAAAGGAGAACTATTATGAAACATGGCATCGGGTTGGTGTCAACCTTCGATGGCCGACTTTATTGCCCCAGCTCACGAAGTTAAAGTGTCGGTAGGCTTGCATAGTTATGCTGGCGAACGGATTATGTTGCAAGCATTTATTCCAACCTGCGGTAGAAGTTGATTGGGCGGCGATCGCCGGCTTACGCGGGGCAAGGAATATATGTGAGCACGAAATAAAAAACGCAGCGTGTCAGTAGATTGGCTCGAGTATCGTCGCAACGTTAATTACGCAAATAACTGATAAATTTATATAAATTAGTTTCAGTAGATATTTCATCAATCCAGAGTTATAACATTTTTACAATTTGTACTTTATTATATTGTCTATTCATTATAAATATCATCGAAAGGCAAAATTATATAAATTTTATGCTGATATGTCCACCACAATTATAGCATTGGAAGAGTTACACGGCAATGATTATATTAAATTAGAGATATTAGCGCTTGTAAAGGGTTGGACTAACATTCACTTACGTTGCTCCAGAGAAAATGAAATGTGTTCAATTTACAGGCAACCATCTCGATTATTAGCACCTTGGCAAGGTAATGTTATGACAATGGTAATTGCAAATTGTCATAGGCAACAAACTAATACAGATAATAAGGGCTTCTGCAATAGGTGGTTGTCTATGTGATATTCACAGGTTTAATAACTATGACAGATAATTAGTTTACGCAAACATAGAGGATTTCTTCGATATGGGCAATATCAAAGCAAGAGATAAATCTTAAATAGTCTCATTCTGCAATTTGGCAATTCACAGTTGCGTTGAAAGAATGATCGTAATAAAAATTACACGCTTACAAGAACAAACTGAATATAAATAATTATGGCAATTTGTCCAAAAATCTAGTTGAAAAGGTACTATTTCCGCAATGACAACTCGCCAAAACAAATGAACAATATGTTATTAAGTTGCAAATCGTTGTTTTGGTTTTTATCATTCTACTCCCTGGGGCTTCACGCTGACTGCGACTGGGCGCACTGCTTATAGACAAATGTTGCGCGGCATTGGAAATATGATTTTATACGTTGACTCACCTGGACCAGGACTGAGCTTCTAGGCTCACTCTAGGAGCAGCAAGATTCCCCAGATACCAGTAGCGGCAAAAGCGCCGACCCGAAGACCCCGATAGGCTCAACGTATTCGTTACAAGTAGCCCGCTGGTCTATTCCCCTTCAAGCTTACCGGCCGCTTATTCAGCGTCTAGGTGTTTAGCCACTGTTCGTATGGTCCGTTGTTTCAACTACCCCATATAATCAAAAAAAGCTTAAAGTCTTTTCGGGCCTGTGTTGTTACAGGCCGTTAGTGGCCTCCCGAAATATTGGTATAAGGAAGTACATTAAGAACGTAATTGGCCTAGCGTGATTACGGGGTGGTCCCGAAATATATTTGGAGGCAGTTAGCTGGTGTACTTCTAGAACCGGCCAGGGCCTTTTCTCCCGTATTATTAGTGCGAGAGTTAAATTATGTAATTTGGATGATGCCGAGGAAACCATTTAGAGATCAGAAATACTTTCTTCAAATTCAACCGTTTATCATAAAAGAAATTTAGGAGATTCGAGTCAAATAAAATATACAAAGAGATACAATAGAAAACATATTAAACATATCCATAAACCTTTCACTTATACACTTAGTGTCATTATACTATACCTACAAATCCAATTTAAACATTATACAATACACAATTATTAAAACTCTTTCACACTTTATACTTTTATTATATACTTTCACTAACTTTTAATCATTTATGCATTGATACCACATTTTAACATTGTGAATCTTTATGGAACACTGTTATGACTATATTCACTGACTTGAGACACGTTCTTCAGAACTTTTATGTTTTGGCCTGTTGCTTCTATTACTTTGAAAATAATCCGTTACGGTACCGGTATTATACTTCTTTTTGCAGATACTTAGATCGCCATTTATGTGACCCACAATAGCGTCCCAGTAAAATTTACGTGATTGTTCTTTTTATTTAGGCATTATAAAGAAAGGAAAATTCCTTTATTGCTAGTCGCCAAGAGCCCTATGGCGATATAAATTCTAAAATCTATTGTGCATTATAAGCTTAAGAACAAAGACGGAAAAATTCTTTTTTCCTATTACTGTTGCTATAGGGTAAATTGTAAATTCTATTGTTTTAGGGGGTCGGGCAAAGACAAAGCATATGTATCTTATTTCCTACGTATGGAATAAAGTGGGGAGCGTCTTAAAAAAATAGATAGTGTCTAACAATTTATGAACGAAAGGGTGGTCTCGCAGTGTATGAAAGCCTAAGGTCACCAATTCTATCGCTGAAGGCGGAACTCAGCCGTAGAGGTATTCGGCGAAAGCTTCTGCTATAACATAACACATTACGTGTGCACGAACTCTTTGACCGTTTAGTGATTATTCCGCGAACTCAATGTGCTATAAATAAATCCATGTGTGACTGCAGTTATCTAAGCAGTCGGTTTTTGATTTCCAAGATTCATGTCAATCCTTAATCCAGATCGACTGGCACAAAGTCTACAAAGTACGGTTCCAACTTGATGAAATTCAGATATTCGAGCTATAACTAGGCAAAACCACCTTACCATGGTCCTACTGAATACACCTATTATCGCGCTCTTTTAGAGGCCTGTCCTACCTCATGGTCCTTTCCCACACTTGTTGCTTCAATGGTGGCCAAGGATTCCTTTTGTTAGATGAGTCCCTCATCTCCATTTGCATGGCTAATACAATGTGTGGGCATGAAGTGAGGTCTGCGGCTTCAGTATAATATTCGTCACTGCAATAATATATATTGTAATGCCGCTTGTTCTAGGAAAACGTAATTGAAAAAAACGCTCGGTAGTTGATCTGTTTGCCTTATGTAACAACATAGATTGACTAAAAAAACAGTCAATTCTTTTATATTTTTCCTAATACATGAAGATTCGGCTTGAACAAGTATCAGCTAAATCCTAAATTGGTACTCCTACAGTGTGCTTCTGTCCACAGTTTACTCTCGAATCGACTTATCAAAAAAAAAAAAAACTGGTACTCTTACTATTACTTTGGCCTCGCGGCGCGTAATCACGCTTTCAACTACACACTTATACATATAGTCTGCGCATCTCACTAAACATTTTTTTATACACGCTTGGCGCTCTAATTATCTCTACATATTATTCCATACCTAAGGCTGTGCATCTTTTATGAGCTACAAATACATGTGCTTTGTTATTTTTACAAAATTTACCACCTATATTTTCAAATCTCTAATAATATGTATTTTGGCTGTCTTTTATCGGAACAATATGTGCTTGTTTGACCTAAATTCATCTTACACAATTGACATAGTAGAAGTCTTATCTTGTAGTCATCGTTTCGAAGTGATAGCCTATTTTGTTCCACAAGCTAGAGCTTCGAAATTTGCTCCAGCTATTTTCGAGGAGCGTGAACATAATATTGTTTCCCGGCCCAACAAAAAAAGTGAAGGCGATCACGAACTTTTGCCGACTAGGCGGAACAATGTATGTTACACACTTCGCGGATAAAGGGTGACTAAATTATGGATCTACCGAACAAAAAAGATGAACGGCGAACAGTGGCTATTTTTCGCTCTAGTTCCCGCGGTAGTGACACTTCCGCTACGGTAATGTGATGTCACTAAATAGGGTGACTGAAAATTCAGTGGATCTAACGACCGTATGCTATTCTTTACGCAAGCTATTGTGTCTTTAGGCAAAAATCACGAGTTGTGACTATGTATCAGTCCAGGCTACAATCACGACGTATACAACAGTAATACGGCCGCACCTTCGTATGAGCTATTTTGTCGATATTTGAACGGGACCAATTCTAATTTGAAGGCGTTATGCAGATCCACCGTCAGATATCTGAGTGTAGTGAAACCGTATATCTCAGCGGGCACCATGGATTATATTTATCTCCTATAGTACTTTTGGATATATGATTTTTTAAGTCGACACCAATCTCTTTCACCCGAACTCGCACCAAATTTTTGTGAAGAAGTTTGCCAAAACTAGTCATTATAAATGTAGTTGACTCAGATGCCTTCTACTTATGGATTGATTAATAATTCTCAATGATCAAGCTTGCCTTTTTTTCCGTAAACACCGCCGAAATAGTGCTCATAAAATAGTGTTTTTTATATAGGATCACTTTTCTTTCTTATATTTAAGAAATTATCCTCACAAATGTATGTCTTTTTTTGTGCCGTAATGTAGACGCGATTACTGAATTAAGCTTTGTTATAGTACTATTTGATGTATAGTGATAATGTACAAGAACGCAAACTTTCACATAAAATTTAGCCAATAGTAAGAGGTTCGTCTATTTTGGGCACAGGTATCGCTTATATCGTAGTATGGGAGGAGATGTATCACAGTATGCTAAACGAGAGTACTCTATATAAATACGCGGCTGCTATCTTTAGGATACAATCACTTCGGTAGCTCCGTACTTGTGTGACTGCATCTGAGAAGGTACTTGTAGCTGACTCGAGTATGTAGATTACTCCGACGTTCATTTACATAATTACTCGTCGGTATCGTTACATGCAACACTACCCTGACACGCATTAGGGGTACTCTCCACTGAAGTATTGGAACTCGCCCCGTTATCTTATAAGTCAGTGTGATTCGGGACACTAACTACTATATCCCTACTGTGTGTTTCTGAATCACCCCTTAGGGGGCTCAAGTGCCAAAGGTGGCCGTTTGATCTGCCTGCCATATCGGTAATTGTATGTGTGATGGACAGCTATAGTATATTACGTGATGGGTGCTTTCTGAAATCCGTATCACACTCAAGTCGGTGAGCTTGGATATGCCATCCCCGCCCTATGAATTAGGAGAAGCTATAGTATATTCATAAGGCTTCCTATAGTTAGTATCACACACGTCCAGAAAAGGTCATTGGACTTGGCAAACCCTCACGTAAGATTTATCGATAGTAGCCATACAATATCCTCATAAGTCGAGTTCATCGATTCCATAATACAAATAGCAAAACTGGAAACCCATGAATATCTTTGTAAGCAATCGATTTTCGCCAAACTCAAGCGTCAGTATCAATAGACTGGTAGATACATCATCATAGAATTCTAGACCATTTATAACTTAGCGCAATATTGTAACCAATATTATCAATTACACGTCACTTCTACGCGAAAGAGGCATGGTCGGTCACTACGTCTAATTATACTTAAACCTGATCTTTATACAAAGTTCTCTACACTATCTCCGCAGCGTAACAGGAGTGTTAGTCCACTTAGAGTTTGATCGTACTTTTAGCTTTTAAGCTGATTCTAGTATTCTATCTACAATCTCGTCATATGCTATCAATGAGCGCTACCTGCCTTAGCTTTTCCACTGACGAATGTCGTATGTTGCTATGCTTGAAGTGTAATTCTATTTTACAATACTCGTGATATTTCTTCCATACGTGCCTACCATTAGCCTTCATCCAAGCATAACTGTATTCGCACAAGCTTCAATGCTGAAAATCAAGATAGGTGTTATTACCTCATCGTACGTTCCCATTAATGCAAAATCGACAAAAATACCTCTGATAAAGCACGATACCATATAGACGAAAGCAGCAAGCAAGTGACCTGAGTGTATTCAAGTACCAATCGGTTCTAGGCTAACCAGATCTCGAGAGCATGCCTAGGTAGCAGTTACTCGGAAAGTATAGTTCAAGTTGACCAACTTGCGTGACCAGCCATATTGAATTACCCTATCCAACTAAATTAATTATAAGATCCGGATAGGATCTCAGGTAATTCGTATCGAATCTCTTTTGCGGATATAAGATTTACCATCAATAAATGGTTCATATTATGCTAGGAAAACCCAACCCCAAATAGCGTACAATCTCTATACATAATTTTTTAGTTTGTAACGGTCAACATTCGGTTTTTAGCTGATAAACTACCGCCCCAACATATTGTAGGCTACATAATACGAGACACAGATTATACGTCAAATGCATTGTGATTTGAGCCCCATTGGTCAAAAGAGCGTTGATATTTCGAGGGCAAAGGGAGGCTGACTTATATTATCATATTAAGGGTTTTGATGCAACGTTGTCAGTTGCATACGCAACAAAGCGTGTTAGTCGTTGCATATTTCGAGGGCAATCACTAGGGATGTCCTTTGGGTAAATATAACCTTGCTATCTACGTGTTCGCAAAGTATGTGCATAAACAAGTCGTCTTGCTATCTCTTACACTACCATTGTTATACCAAACTGCTACATATGTGTACAATTATGTCCAATGTTCTGTCTCAAAAAAAACTTCATATTGCATTATAGAGAAACACCCTAATTAACGAACGCTTTAGTAATACATGCACATCCACAATAGTGTACATTTATAGTTATCCAATATCTTGATGCATTACGCATCAAAAGAAAGCAAGATGAACATGATCATTCTGTAATATAATAGGTTTAATATCATTAAAGGATATTCTTGGAGTGCACCAACTAGATCGATAGTGCAGTGTACATATTTTTAAAATCCGTTTTATATCGTTTTCCAGGGAATCTCTGAGGTTGACATCCAACTGGAGCATGCATATGAAAGTTCACCTGTAAGCTAACGCTGTGGAAAGTAAATGGTTTTTTACATGTGGTCTGGGGCGTGTACTGACTCACTGAAGGCATACCATATCACCTTACACCATGCTATAAAATCGGACGTGTGCCGATATTAGATTTACGGCGATCATTAGGGTGTTGGTCGTGTAATCATCTAGGATCCTCGAACCTGAATAAATCCCCGCTCCAGGACCTATAATTTGAGTTTAAAAAAATACATCAGTAAGTGTTACCAATAAGTTACTCAGCTTTTTACTAACGAATTCGACACTACTTGAAGAACCATCTCCTGCATGCTCCATGGTCTACCTTAAGTTATAAATAAATCCTGACAGCCATTCACACTTTCTCACGCAACTATGTCCTCAACTTAGTTGCAGGTCTTAGCCCTGCGTGCAAGTCGATACTCTGACAGTACGGCACGAGCACAAAGACCTATGTCACTCCCTCCTTATTATCTTCATTTAGGACGTTCCTTAGCCGACCTCGCTACAGCATAGCTGCCTGTAACGTGCCTCTTCAGTGCAACGAGCGCCTGAATTTACAAGCCAAAACTGTGATGATTCCGCTCCTCCAAAACCAGGCCCTACCTGCCTACAGAAGTCTTCTATTCTCAGGGTTGGTCAACCGCTCCTGAAGCTTAAGACCTTTGTCTATGTGATGCCTACGCATCGTGCGAATGTCAGCCTATAAGTCATCACTAGGTTCAGGAGGAGACCCTCACATTGGCCTTGACCGCTAGGAACAACTCCTTGTCATCGTTCATCGCATCTCAAGCACCTTACAGTAGGATATCAAGAAACACACGAGTTGGTGCCGTGTGCGGGCACTCGCTGCTGTAGGTAAACTCTTTGAAACACTCCCGTCTCATAGTAACACAACGTAACCAGTTGGCTAGCTTGCGCGGACAGTTGGTTCGTTTTTCTGTTTCGAATACCATACGAAAGACCCCCACCTGTTGTAACCTTGGCGCCGTCCGTCATTGCAAGACCGGCGTCTATTTGCTTGCTCGATCCTTCTGTCATTACGCAACTGCTTCGCTATGCGCGTTGCTTCGCAGAGACCCTGATGGCTGGATTCGAGTGCAGCCTTTGCTGCCTTTGAGCGAACCAGTTCAGTCCCTACCGTCAAGCTCTGACAACATCGTAGTATGCGCACTGGGTGTATCGCTCTCTGGTACCTGAATTTGGCCCTGTTACGACATAATTCTAAGTTCACAACCCAACCTCATACGAAAACTCATTCTGTACCCTTTTAGGATCCATATCATTAAGTTTGAACTTCGTTGACATTTCTAAGTACGTCCATGCCGATCCGCTCCTTATGTCTCAAATCAGTTTGTACCTTGACTGAAAATCAATGTTCCCGGCTACAACCGTCCTGCCGGTATCATTATTTCTATGTTCATAGCCGTCGTCGTACGACTTACATTCCTATGCCTTTAGCAATCGAACAAATGTAACGGATGTTATGTCTTTATAAAAAGCGTCGCCGACGACCATGCTGAGTGTTATATGCCTTGTGCAGCACATAACGAGGAGATCCTGACGAAATAGGTAAGCTGTTTAACTACTACTGGGAAGGCGTACATGCTGTGATATTGCCTATATTTATGTTCAGATGGCGCTGAGGAGACATCGTCTAAAGGCAACCCTGGGCGGGTTTACTGATAGCTCCATATGATATAACGCGATGAAAACGCTCTAGAGGTGTTAAACGCAGTATGACGTAAACGTTGATAATGCGGACCTTAGCTATCGAGGTGACAAGTTATCATAATAGTAGTTTTCCGCAATGAGACGGACACACTTAGTCCACATTATGTAACGTCAGCTTGTGCTACCAACTGCTAACACCACATCTCCCAGTATGCATATATGAGCATGCTGCTAGGCAGTGTCTATTCTAGAATCTCGTCACAGTACATCATTGGCCATCGGCTAAGATTCGCGGAACGCACTTCACCTCTCATCCGGAATGAAGTCGCGTAACCCTCGGACTGCACTTCTGATGGATTAGATTGAGGCCGTGAAGACGGTACTTCGTGTAGCATCGTGGGGGGGGGGGGGGGGATTCTGGACTGGTAGATTGAGGAGACCTTTTCTGATTCACGGTTGCTAAATCAGTAGGTAATTGCGCATAGTAGTTCTAGCAGTATAAAAACTCGTCCGAAATCGATCCACTTGATAGTTCTCACCTCCCGCAGCAATGAGCGTCTGTTGTTGGCACTTATTGATCCTACCTCAACGAGAATGAGTGATTATGACTGGGTGATGGACTAATGACTCAATTGTAGAACTTGACGTTGTTAGCCTATATAATTTGACATCCTCTTGTGCAGTAACTGTAACATTTTGTACTTGCTATCTGGCTTACAAAATATTCAAGTAGTTATACGGGAAATCGGACGATACTTCTTGTTCTAATATATGGACACTGGGTTACATAATATGATAGAATTAGTTACCTGCTCAGTGGAAACGACGAACCGTTTAAAACTCTAGCAGGGAGTTGTGCATAGTTATGTCCCTCGGCAATCCCCGCATCAATCACCGCGGGTATAATCTGTACCTGCGTTGCTGACCGAAGTGCCTATCGGTAAGCAACCGAGGGGGGGGACAATCAGAATTATCCAAAAATCGAGGTCACGTGCCATCACAGCTCGCGGACAGTAGTACGATAATGTACCTTGCTGTCGCCGATATCTTAATTCTGTGGCGTAGAGCACACCGCACAACAAATTTCACAATATAAGCATACGTGGGGAGGTCTTCAGAAGCTGGAAGGACAAAGACGATTTTCTTAATATCGAATGACTTGAGATGATACAATATATTCAAATAGCACGGTGCGATAATAAAACTTGAAGAAAGGTAAATATACCAAATTGACGGTTACTAGGGATCCCTCAGTAAACGCTGAGTCATGTCATAATGAGAGAAATAGAAGTTAACTTTGGACCCGCGTGCATGGCGATACCCGGTAACGACATTACAGGCCGATATTTCTCCAGACATACTTAAGACATAGACTCAATAGCCGAGCCTATTCAAGGAAATTGCGATTCGTAGTCTAATTTCACCACATCTATTGACGAGAACTAAACACGGACTTCTTTCTTAGGTTTTACTCACTAATCACACGTAGGAGAACTAGTGTTAACTACATCAAAAAAACATTCTCGAACCACCCAATATCCGGAAAAGTCCGCGTTACACGAGGACATCAAACTACTTTTACTGCCTCCCCACAACCAATTTATATAACTGATCGCTTACTCGGAAGGATAGGACATCTTTCTTCGCTCGTAATCCAGAAATATCATACTAATTCTATTGGTGACGAGAGTGACGACCAAAATCACATGTTGTCTCCTGAATCGCGAGAGTAAAATCATCTGACATAGTTGGGCGCAAGTCCATAGGTGTGGCTCTGTCAGCGAAGATGTGAAATGACTGATGGTTAGCGACGGTTACCTGGTATTTGCCAAGACGATATCAGGTAGATTGTCGGTATACGTACGCCCGCCCGGGAGTTTGGTGTAGCTAAAGCATTCGTGTAGATCTAGCCCAAAAAGACCGGGAGTGATCGTTAACTAATCGTTAGGCACTGATAAGACGAAGCACCAGACTTAAACGAGAAGTATGACTCCCTCGAGTGGCCAAGACGTTCAACAAACGAACGTACTAGTGCCACTACGTAGCCAAGAACCAAGAGTTTACTTGATATGGGAAGGCCCACAAATACAGAAGTCATATGTAAAAGTTAAGCACACAGAGTTTAATTGATACTAGGCTAGGACATAGGTCCGTTACTACATCAATGACGTCACTATTGAACTGTGTGAGCAGTGGCTAGCAGTGCACCTCGTATCCAACACTTATCACTTCCACTGTCTCTTGTATGCAGACTTTTATCGTTTGAGAGAATAGAGCACCTCACTAGCGCAAACTGTATATCTGTGTATGTCAAACTGCAAGTATGTACTATTTATTTGAAGAAGTAGTCAGCTGCTCACAGCGGAAACTGACTTATATAGCGATACTAATGTTATCGATGCATGGAGTCTATTATTCAAAAATACGCTTTTTGGGCTGAATTGTTTCGTTTGGCTAGATTATATATATTAAATTGCTGATCTGCTGTATAGTGTGTTGGTTAAGTAGTTGTACTAGTGGTCTAGGATAAGTCGTCGTTTCGTTGTATCTTAGTGGATACGTACAACGCAACGTGCCTGCTTTAAGACCTCTTAGTAATCGCATTTGCAAGATTTTACACTAAAGTGGCTCGCTCTGGCCAATTGTTAGATGAGTCTATGAGATTGTCGGTATTTACATCTCGCAAAAACGTAGATCTGATCCCAACCTCACTATGCCTACTGAGATTTTACGGCTGTCTGAATCTATGTGTCGGTATACTGATAGACTTCGCTGAAATAAACACGATAGAGTCCTCGACGCTACAGCAGCCTCAATGCACCCATCCGACTGTGGATTTGTCTGAACTGATTAGAGTCGACAACTGTTATCGGTAGCGTCATGCCATATCAATGAGCGTGGGTGATGTAGTCAATATTCTGTGGTCGACTCTCTATTCTTGTAACCATAAATTTATATAGGTCTAGCAGCTTTTCTTGATACTGGCTTTTTTCGCTGAACGCACATTATAGTAACTGTGTCAGTCTTTGAATGTGAACGTTTTTTTTTTCTCGGACTTCAATGCCTAATTAAAACTCACAGTGGATTAATGGAATGAGACTTGGCAGTAGATTTACAAAATTAAATACTCAACAAAGTGGATCGCCTGGTAACAGCAAGCTCCAAGTACGTGATTTCGGCTATTGTCAGGCAGTACTCTACATTAAGTATGTCTGTTAAGTTTCGCCTTGTAACGCAGAGTACAGCGCTAGTATACCGTTGATTTCGGCTCACCTTTGTCCAGATACATGGTTTTGTTGGTGTGTTGTACGTGGTGTAGGCTAGATAAGCGATTGTAGATCTCGGCCTCCGAATAGTGCTTCTGGGGCGAGTGACATGATACTCGTGTGATCGTCCGTGTAGCTGACAGTCCCGACCGTGATACATGCGTGACCTGGTACAGACCTCGACCGGTAAGCATCTACAGCGAGCGCATTCGAATGTGTGACTTAGGCCACATAGCCCTAACCATCCCGTCTCAGGGACCCATCGTCACTCTGGATCATGGCCCCCCCCACCACAACCAGTTCTATAATCAGCTTGGGGTCCCCAGAGCCTCGTCCTGTTAAGGAGAACCTTCCATGGCCAGTAAACCCACCGTGCCCACTCGTCCCCCGACAACTCTAGAGTTCTAGGTGAGTGATTGAGTCAGCACCTTGTGTGGTTGGTGTCACACAGAAGGCCTATTACTAGTGTCTGTCATAGCTTGAATCTATTACCCCTATTTTTTACGGGACTACGAAACCGTGGCGATGGAATAAAAAGGATGTGGGTTTTGATGTCTAATTATAGGGATTATTAGATGAAGCATCATATAGCACTTCTAATTGCCCCAAGTTCCTAGTTCTGTTCAAATTATGTTGACACAAATAAAAATGATCTTTTATAAATTTTGATATTCAGTGCCCTAGTATATACCACGAGAGATATCTTGTTTACTTGTTCTCATGCTGAATACTTAGCCTCAAGTTTGCGCTCAATTTGAATGCATATCAGCGATAGAAGAAGTGTATAAGCTTTGATACAGTCCATTTCGCTCATGTGAACAAGTACATATATAATTCCTAGCGCATCACTTCAGTTCCTCATATCATGAGAGTTATTGTGGCTAGCCATTCGTACGCTGCTCGCATCATGTCTGACTCAAATCGGTCTTTCACAGCTTCTTGTATATACGGAGGTGTATATTACCATTGCGATTTGTCTCTACATGTCGTAATGGCTCCGTTTTGACACAAACAGCTTGTCTATCACGAGTAATTTAATCACTTGACTTTTATTTTGACGTAAACTTGCATATTCCTGGGCTGTTTGACTATAACAATTATTCTCATCGTATCCTCAAACATGGATTAATCCTACATATCTGTAGAAATTCTACTATGAACATTCCGGGGTTTTTCATTATTGCATGTCCTTTTGAGCTATATATCAACGCAAATTGGGTAAAAGGGCATCGTATCTTTCAGCATCACAATCAGTGCATTTTGCTCACACTGTATTGCTGAGTATGTACCTCAAGATGGTGAGGCCAATTCATCTTAGTCTTGTGATCCATCTTATTCATATTGCTATTTAGTGGTTGTATCCCTTCAATGGATTGATGTTCATACTTTTAGTTGTTTTTAACTCGTCTCCTATGTATTATTTCATTCCTTTGTTTATCTAATGCATCGGTTATAGTATCTTTAGATTATTTATTAACTTCTGAAATATCGATCTCTAGACTCGGACTTTTCTCGTGATTCATTTCGGATACTGGCCTGATGTCATAACGATTGAAAAACTATAATAAATATTTTCTAGAATTATAAGTGATGCCCTTAACGCGGCGCGTTTTGATATTACATACACGGTCGCTATTTCACAAAGTGTATACTTAACTAAAATGTTATTTTATGATTCATTGCGCCTTTTGAACTCCTAAAATATTCTGTTCTTAAATATAGCCTTAATGAGATATTCATATCGCTAAGTGTTCTGGTTCATAGGTAGGCAGCGACTTTACTTTCTGCACTTTTCTGAAATGGTCAGATGTTAACCTGATTAATGGTAATCATTGCTGATCTTAGGCTTGTAGGTTGTGTTGGATAGCAACTGCACTAATCTTATTGCCGTTCTGAGTGATTAATATTCGTACATATTACAGATCTTTAGAGCAGCTGTATATCATTAGAATTAAAGCAATGCTATACTTTTAATTTTGGACTACCACTTGCCTTTTGTGTTAAACTACGCCACTCTTAACTACATAATTACTAATAATTTCTTCTTGGAAGACCACTCTCAGCTCTATACCTATGATAGCAATACGTTTGTACCATCCGGTCGTACTTATTGTCTTTGCGTCATCGTAACCCATATACCTATAAAGGAATGGAAGTCTATTTCGTAGCTAGCGGCTGTCCATTTTTTGTGATAGCGTCTAAACCATGGACAACTATTCAGAACGCAGCTTCCACTCATATATTGGAACACCGTCTATGGAGAAAGTCCAAAAGATTCTCAATTGTTTCAGTTTTGCTGTTACCGCTCGCCCACATAGAATCGTATGGAGAAGTCCAACATCAATTAGAACTGCTTATTTTTACTGCAATGTCCTTTATGTCCTCGTTCGTGAACGTACCTGTCTGGCTCGTTCGTCGATTAAATCTTATGACTGAATCTCGATTCCGGTCCGTCACGGTTATGCTCGTTGTCGATTACAGTATAGGTATTTGAAGCTAGCTATATCTCAGTGGGTTACTCGGCGATAGGATGAAACCTGTCTAAATTTTATGGATCTGTGGTTATCTAGTTGTACCTGGGATGGATTCGGTCTCTCGGTTTCCCTTTCCCTTACTTCTCAGGCTAGTGTATCGCATTGTCACATATGTGCCTCTGCACGAAATTTTACGACTAATCATATGTGCTTAGTTGATATTCTTTAATGCTGTGCTTCGGGGACTTAACTGAGACCATAATCTTTATGCTGCTGAACAAATTTTGTTGCTCGTTTTCCTGTTGGACTTGATAAGAATTTATGTCATGAGCAATCTATTGTGACAACGTGTATCTTATCTCAAAAATTGCTTTCTCGATTTACCGATTTTACTTGAGAGAAATTATCGGTCTAGTATTACCAACTATCTTGGTCTCTAAATACATTCTTTCTAAGTGGATTTACTAGATTATTAACAAGTCACCTATACTATCAATTTTTTACAGTGGATTATATCAAGCTTTCTAATTTACTCATCTAAGTACTGCTATATCTATATTTCTCTATCAAGTTTTCTTGACTTAAGTATTACATTAAGTTGTAGACATACTCAAGTAATTACTATAAAATAGATGTTGCTGGCTCTGATATAATACACAACCACTACTCTCAGTAGAAACATAAATACTACTGGTGGGCTGCAGGTCATGCGTGAGGGTGGTTGACATCGGTTTATGCAATACTATACTAACAATCACCATTGAAACCCTGGGGTCATCATATAACTCTTTAATGATTCCATTATCGGAGACTTTATATATTGCCATCTATATGTATTAAATCTCATGAATAATAACAACGATTTCACTATTATCTTTAGAACCCCACGTTATTCTGTATGTAATTAAGATTCTGAAAATTAACGATTTAACATTTTTATTTACAAGCGCACAGCTATTTGATAAAATGATAATTTTGTTTTAATTTACCTTTAACTATGTAGTTAGTAGCAACCTATTGAGAATATGTTTAGGTACTACTTCAACCAGAATATGGTAGTGTTACTTTAGGAGTAAGTGGTTATCTTACTTTATATCATGTAGGCTGATTTACTACAGAATCTATCATCATCTCACATAATTATCTCAGTATGGAGTAGAACCTAAGAATCACAAATCCTATGCTAAATCAGGAAAAAATTCAGATACAGAGTCATTTAAGAGAATAGTAGAATCATAACCGATATGCTTAAAAGGATGGATAAATAATCAGTGATAAACATTAAAAATTGTTTGCGACTCACTGATAACTAAGCTAAGAGATATTTCGTGTAATACACAACACAGCTACTCTGGCACTGCCTCCGGAGCACCATAACCACCTACTAATTCACAACACATCTTTTTGAAACACCAGGACAGTCCAAGACCACGTACAGTCACCAGTAACGCTACAAAGCCGTAGTACAGCGACGATTCAGCACTACTTGTAGGCATGAGTAAGAATCACAACTAGTAGTATGTCGTATATACACAGTAACTGGAATTTGCGTGCGTCTTGTGTCGATTTGTCCAAATACTGCTTTAATAATGAGTAAGCTAAAAATGAATCAATCATCGTGCAATCATCGACGCAGTATCTATAAAAAACTAAATATTGATCACCAACCAGATTATCACTGGTTTGGACAGATTTGGAGAGTATACGACGTCTAAAAACTAATCTGACGCCATTGTAAGTTCATTGTTTATCGGGAATAGTTAGTTGGACAGAGCTAGGTAGATAACATACGATATGTACTACAGTGAAACTGTTGTGAATACCTTTTATGCTCTTCACTTTCTTTTAGTATTACTAACTAAATACATAATTGAATTGTCACACTTGTATTAGATACCATACCCTCTCCATCCTTTTTTGCTTATTTCTTTTGTGCTTATAAATTTCACCATACCGCGGACATTCATCTTTACATGACAGTTCCCTAATATGAAAACCCTGCGCCCATAACGTGGTGATTGTTGTTCCTAGATATACCGTCGGACCTACGATCGTTGTACAGACGTTCGCTTTATATAGTATCATTGTATAGCACATGTTATGTTATGTATTTTTTATATAACTGTGGGGAATACGTACTGTATGTAGTTTCCATCTCTATGTCATAATCGGATCGTATCCTCCTTTGTCTTATCTTACTCTTTCATCTTTTCGAATCTCACTGCTTAGTGTTTAACCACTCCTTGCTAACTGTTTTCAGATCCTCATCTGCATTGTTTTAATATCGACATGTTGCCCGCCTATAGCATCTCTCCTGTTTGTCAACACTAACATGCATCATATCACTGTTAGCCACGGAGAGGAATGGATAACGAGAGAGCTCTCCTGCAATCTTGGCTCAAACCACAACAACGAGACAGGAGTTGCAAGATGAAATGACGAAAGTAGGACTGACACTGAGACGTTAGCACGGATAGGTCAATTTTGAAGTCAAGCAGATGGACAATACGTTAGTGATAAGAAAGAACAGTGGATGAATGGTAAACGAAGAGTGACAGAGTAGTATTGAACAAAAGATATGAATGAAGAGAACATCTAACGAAGAATAGATCAAGTAAACGACAAAGTGGACTCATTACATACACTACTGCTACATAACTGTCTAGTATCTTAACTAATAAACCGAATATACACACCAGTTATTTATAGACTAACTATCATACGGCAATCAGTTTCATGAGTAATGATCGTGCTCGAAGGACAGCGATCGGATGGTCAGGAGTTATGGTGCTCTATAAGTGTAGACAAGGAATGGTATTGATGGGAAGCCAGCAAGTTATGAGTATAGATAAGATGATGATAAAGTCTATATATAAAGCGATCACAAAAACGAATATCAGTAGCATATTATAGTTGTATCACTGTACAGATAGTCTAAGATTTATGTCGTTTTTAGTCTGTGATTCAACTACGAATACACTACTCCGTCCGTCATACGTACATTACCAACGAACAACTTACAACTCTTCGGGTCTATTTTCAATTATTCTTTTTTTCCTAATAAGACATCGAACTTTTGTGTGATTGTTTTCATTTGTTAGTTCTATTTTAGACTGTTAGTATACTGATGAGTCGATTTGGCACTTGAAAATTTCATTGTTTGTTGTTTAACAGTCTTTATGATAATGAACTGTGTATGGACACAAATTACCAAGATTCTACGAACTCCTAATTAGCAGCAGCTGGTGTGACATCCATCCACGCTTTTAACAGTACGCTAGTGTGCATATATCGTTCTTATGACTGTACCCTAAGTGTTGCTCGAATTAGCTTATGGCTCGTGATGTAGTGTGATGAGCTTAGTACGTAGGTTGGTTGGTATGGTGTCGAACATGATATTTGTGTGTGGATGGTCGTTGCAATTCAAACAAGTTTTTGTGTGACTGGAAAGCGTACATACGCTTTAGCTTTAGTTTATACATGAATATACATCCTTTAGGATTCATTACTCTCAGTTTACTTTCATTTAATATAGTTTTTGCTCATTGTTTGCTTCATT
This sequence comes from Eurosta solidaginis, assembly GCA_029619165.1. Classification (NCBI taxonomy): domain Eukaryota; kingdom Metazoa; phylum Arthropoda; class Insecta; order Diptera; family Tephritidae; genus Eurosta; species Eurosta solidaginis. The sequence goes on from JARSSU010042839.1 coordinate 44,914, forward strand.
TTTATCCTAGCCTCATTTGACTTTGAATTCTCTGTTACCTGCATACATGATCTTGTAATATGTAACTCGGTACTGTGCATTAAGATGATTGTCTAGTAAATCACTTGCATCACAAGTAGATCTTAAATAGCCACATCTGTAGTAAACATCTCTATTAAAGCTAGCATAATTTGGATAACCTTAAGTATTTAAGTTCCTATGAAATAAATAAACAAAATCTTGTACAATAACGGGTACAAATGTAATCGTTTTTTTTCGAAATAAACAAACATAAAGAATTGTCTGATAATGAAATTGATTATATGATTTATATATTGCATAAACCGAGTCAAACAGATGATCTATCCCCAGGGTTTCAAGGGGTTTTGTGTATGCGCAATATATTTTTTACTTGTATGTCTATTATTACAGTCAGAACGACTTCAGAATATCGTACAGACTAA
>JARSSU010042841.1:0-38660 GCA_029619165.1 Eurosta solidaginis
TAGAAACACCCAACGGTTTTCGAGATCGAAAATTTCGAAAAACGAAAAAAGTGCGATAATTCATTACAAGACGAATAAAGCGATGAAACTTGGTAGTGAGCTGAGCTGATGACGCAGGATAGCACATTAGTAAAAGGGTTGGACATGGGCGTAGGCACCGCCTACTATGAAGAAGTAATTGTAAATGCTTTGCACAGCTGTAATTTGCAGGCCGTCGAAGAGTTTATCATGATGGAAATTTGGCAGAACGTTCTCCTATTACTATATGTCCCTATGCTTAATAACATTAGCAAAATCGGAGAACGACACGCCACTTTAAAAAATGTTTATAGTTCACAAATTTTACAAACAATTATGAATAGACTTTACAGTATATATGTAAATGTATGTCACATTCAATGCTCCAGTCAGTTGATATGGTGCTACACAACAAAATGCTAAAATATAAAGAAATTTGTCAAAATGGGCACGTGGCTCCGCCTTTATTTCATTTATGTTGTCTCGCATACTGAGAATGCATAAGTCGAACAAAAATTCTACCATCCATGTGAAGATGGTAGTGGGCCGTCTAGTCTTGGGATCGATAACTTATTTCGTGTGCAAAAAGGGCCGACATCGGTTGAAGCACGCCGATCTATACACAGTCGTCGCTCGTCTGTCCTTCCGCTCGGCGGCCGTTAACACGATGACTTGAGCAAAATAGCGACATAGTCTCACTGAACGCAGTTCGCGTACTTATCTGACTCACTTTGTATTGGTGCATGAAAAATGGCTCCGAAGATACGACTATGACCACGCCCACTTTTTCGATATCGAAAATTACGAACAACCAAAAATGCCATAATTCTATACCAATACGAAAAAAGGGATGAACCATGTTATTTGGATTGGTTTATTGACGCAAAATATAACATTAGAAAAAACTTTGTAAAATGGGTGTGACGCCTACCATATTAAGTAGAATGAAATGAAAAGTTCTGCAGGCGAAATATACCCTCAAATCTTGGCAGGAATACCTGTTCTTGGTAATATATCATTAAATACATTAGTCGGTATCCCAACAGATCGATGTCTGGTCACCCTGGTCCACATTTTGGTCGATATCTGCGAAAACGCCTTCACATATACAACTACCACCACTCCTTTAAACCCTCATTAATACCTTATTTGATACCCATATCGTACAAACACATTCTAGAGTCACCCCTGGTCCACCTTTATGGCGATATCTCGAAAAGGCGTCCACCTATAGAACTAAGCCCCACGCCCTTTTAAATACTCATTAACACCTTTCATTTGATACCCATATCGTACAAACAATTCTAGAGTCACCCCTGGTCCACCTTTATGCGATATCTCGAAAAGGCGACCACCTATACAACTACCACCACTCCTTTTAAAACCCTCATTAATACCTTTCATTTGATACCCATATTGTACAAACAATTCTAGAGTCACCCCTGGTCCACCTTATGGCGATATCTCGAAAAGGCGTCCACCTATAGAACTACACCCCACGCCCTTTTGAAATACCCTCATTAACACCTTTCGTTTGATACCCATATTGTACAACACATTCTAGAGTCACCCCTGGTCCACCTTTATGGCGATATCTCGAAAAGGCGTCCACCTATAAACTAGCCCCACTCCTTTTAAAATCTCATTAACACCTTTCATTTGATACCCATATCGTACAAACACATTCTAGAGTCACCCCTGGTCCACCTTTATGGCGATATCTCGAAAAGGCGACCACCTATACAACTAAGCACCACTCCCTTTAAACCCCTCATTAACTACCTTTCATTTGATACCCATATTGTACAAACGCATTCTAGAGTCACCCCTGGTCCACCTTTATGGCGATATCTCGAAAAGGCGTCCACCTATAAACTAAGCCCACTCCTTTTAAAATACCTCATTAACACCTTTCATTTGATACCCATATGTACAAACACATTCTAGAGTCACCCCTGGTCCACCTTTATGGCGATATCTCGAAAAGGCGTCCACCTATAGAACTAAGGCCCACTCCCTTTTAAAATCCTCATTAACACCTTTCATTTGATACCCATATGTACAAACAAATTCTAGAGTCACCCCTGGTCCACCTTTATGGCGATATCTCGAAACGGGCGTCCACCTATGAGAACTAAGGACTCACTCCCTTTTAAAATACTCATTAACACCTTTCATTTGATACCCATATCGTACAAACAAATTCTAGAGTCAACCCTGATCCACCTTTATGGCTATATCCCTAAATGCGTCCACCTATAGAACTATGGCCCACTCCCTCATAAAATACTCTTTAATACCTTTCATTTGATACACATGTCATACAAACACATTCCAGGATTACCCTCGGTTCATTTTCCTACATGGTTATTTTCCTTATGTTGTCACCATAGCTCTCAACTGAGTATGTAGTGTTCGGTTACACCCGAACTTAACCTTCCTTACTTGTTTATTTTATATTTATCTTAAAAAGCGTTTAGGTATGTACATCTGTTCGCTATATATTTCTTATCTTATACATTCGATTATTTAGAGATTACGAACGGGATAAGATTATTGTTCAGCCCATCATGAAAGGTATGAGTCTCGCACAGCCGAAGACAGTCCCGTCCTTACTTGTTTTGGTTTAGCTTTGCTCCTAGTAACCAATACGTTCAATGCCCCTGACTGCTCCAACTTTTCAAAGGATTTCCTTCACAAACAAATTTTAAAAGCAACAAATATTCCAAACATCTTTTCATATTTGACCCTATTTTAAGCGATTTATTGAGTTTTGAAAGAAATTAGTTAATTAATGATGAACTGCTAGCTTGGCTCAGCTATGTACTTCAACCAAAAACAAATTGGTGAGCTCCGGTATGGTTATCACTAAGGCGTTATGCTATGGCGTCAGTAACATAATACATTGATTTCCGTAAGGTTGATTGCAGCAGATGTTTTATACGGAATTTGCTTGGGCCTAAAAGTGCTTATTCCGCAATTTTTCTTTTCATCTCATGTTCTATTCATTAAAGTGGGAGCTTTAAAGCTAAGAATAAATATTTAATCTCACAACCTAAAGCATTTGCATGTGTCACACTTTCGTTGCATACAATAAAAAAATGTTTTTTGTTTTTTTAATCTTAATTATATACATTTAGTTATATATAACAAAAAAAGAAATATCAACATTTCGACTGCTGATTCAAATATCTGCATGCCTCAGCTACCGTTTCGAAAAAGATCTAATTTAGCATAATTATATATATTTGACGTGACCTGCAGTGTTTATGAAAAAAGAGTTCTGAAATGGGATATTGAACCGAGTTCGGGTGATTTTACACTCAGGAGTCGATTTATAACAACTCCCTGCAATTATAAAATATTGAACTTTTGTAGTTTATAGTATACTTAACACTGTGGAAGTTTCCTCTGAACCAAGCAAAATCAATATACACATATTTAAGTTTAATACAAAGTAGTTTTATTGAACACGAAATATAATACGAAGTTTATTTGTCAGAGTTCTATTTCAACATTAAGCCGTTTGGCGCATTGCAATATCTAAAAATGTCTGAACTTTTGGATTACTTAAAACTGTAAAAACAGCCGGATATTCGGATTGCGCACAACCCAAATTATGTGATACCACTGCACGAATTTCATTATTCACAACGCCCGGTCCCCCAGCATCTTCATTGCACGCATCAGATGATAGATATTTCGCAGCAGCACAAATCATTGATGCTGTTATACGTTTACCTGTCGCCTTATAACGATTGTCACACGCCCTCCGTGTTATTGTAGTCAAGTTAGTAGCTTGGAGTATATTCGAAGTTATCCCATTGTTTGGAGTTGTCCAACCCCATCCACTAATTTGCATATCCGTTCTACCATCTAAAACATCTAGGGAATATGTTATAGTATCTATTGTATTACTCTTGACAAACGGCGAACACAATATCATCATAGCTATATCCATATTTTTTGTTTCGGATTTATAGCTATCTGCAACAGTTATCCTGGCCACTTTGCGAGTTTTTCCAGTTGATGATATATGACATAAACTCGTTACCCCAGCTGCTACAGTAAATTCTTCCTTAATTAAGTCTGCCACGCAATTCGCAGCTGTTAACACCTTGTCCAATCTGATCAATGAACCTACGCAACGATTTCTCTGCTCATACCATATTGATACTAAGTAAGGGCTCTTCTCTATGGTCCAAGGAGAGCCCCCTACAATGCGAAATTCTGAACTCGTAAAAGTCAAACTGCCGCTAAATATGATAACCAAAAGTGCGAAGTGACTGCGTAAATACATTTTATTTTAATACTATTTCAACCACTTTTTAAATATAAAGTACACCGATATCAAATTTGTGGGCGCTATTTATACTTAATGGGGCGTGTGAATAAAAAAATTAGCAAACACGTTTCCTTCTAGATTTGAACAATAAAAATACTTGTATATTTAAGTTAAAGCAATTAACACAGGCATTTTTTTTTACTCTACCTTGAGTAAATTTTTGGTTGGAAGTGCCTAATTAAAATTTCAATGGTCTTAATGATGAAAAATACAAAATATTTATAGAGCTTTTTGAAATTTCCTATTATATTAGCTTTATATTTATACTAGCAAGTACCCGGCTTACTTCGTTATGCCACAAAAAGTAAATCTATTGAGTTATTGCTGTTTGGGTATAGTTTAAAAGAAGAGATACACATACATATGCCATGTATTTTTTCTTCTTCGAAGGTAAGAGTATAATACCCTCTGTTGTATGAAATGAAAACACTTTTAAATTCGTTAGCGCTATAAAGAATTTATTAATGAACAACTTTGAAAGAAAACGTAAAAAGATAACAATTCAAATAACATTAGGTACTTAAGTAAATCGACTGCTGAGTTTAATATCGCTCTATTTCAAAACGCTTTTCAAAAACGCCCCACCTCAAAACTCTTTTTAAAAATACCCTACATCAGGATTTTTTTTCGAAACGCCCTGTCTCAGAATTTGATTGAAGAACGCCCCATCTCAGAATTTACTTCAGCTCAAAATGTATTGAAACAAATTTTGAAATAGGGCGTTCTTCAATCAAATTTTGCGGTAGGGCATTTTTTAGTCGAATTCTCAGGTATGACGTTTTTGAAAAGAATTTTGAATAGGGTGCTATTCCATGATTCAATTACTAGAGGTTTGTTCTTCAATGACGGCAGAGCTTTGACACTCCCAAATTGAAAAATCTGGACGGGTTGCTATTACGAAGTAAGGAAAACGGGTAATAATTAAATCCCCTTTAGCGAAAATTGTAGTAGAAAAGTACTTTTAGTAGTATATTAGTACTGATAACAAATTTGTAAATGTCAGCAGGTTTTGGATGAAATAATTCATTTTCTAATTTTTAATTTAAATATTTCGTGAATTGATAAAGAGCTATGTTCCTTTAGAATTTTATTCAAAAATACACTATATCAAAATATGTTTCAAAAACTCCTTATATGAGCATAAGTTCAATGCATTTTGATATAAGAGGGAGTTAATGAAAAACATTGTGAGGCGTTCTTCAATCTAATTCTAATAATGGGAAGTTTTTGAAAAATATTTTGAGATAGGACGATATTGAAAACGCAGCCGACATAGTTTGACACAAAAAAATAAAAGAAAATGGCTTATTGTATTAGAACTTTATATTCCGGTCTTGACTGACAAAAGAGTTCAGCTTTTATGTGGTCCTGCTACACAGGGAGTATTTAATTCTGATTCTTTCGGAAAGCTCCTTTACGTTAAGTATTTATGGATGTGTTCCGGATAAAACGCTAATTTAGAATATTCGGAACACGTTCGCTTGATACTACCGCACGAGGTCCGAATATACATAATATTTAAAATATAAACCGATTCCCCCAAATTCTTAAATGGAGACGAATGTTCCGAACATACGGAATGAATAAGTTAACATGCTCAATGTAACAATATTTCGTTATGGCATCTCCATTATTTAGTAACATTTTTAAGTGAATCGATTTACTAGTCGAGTTTTGAAGTGGTTTAGGTTTCATATGTTCATAGGTTTATGAAAGTGTACGATCCTTGGTGTCCGTGCTTTTCATAAAACCTATGGCATACTTAATAAATTAATCATAAAATTTAAATAATGTTCTAAGGAATTATGCAGTTCACTACTTATCGGGTATTTGTAAACTGATTGCTTCCTATTTCTACTACTAATATTTTTCGAAAAAATCGCAAAGAAACAACACAGTTAACGGATGTCAATTCGATTTGGGAGCAAAATGGCTGGAATTGTCAAAAAATTTGTCTGTCGAGCAAACCTCTTCTGATTGAATCATGGTGCTATTCCACTCAGCAGTCGAAATTGGATTGTAGAACGTAAAAAATTATTCATAAAATAAGGCAAATTTTTTTTCATTAATAAAAACTTCCGGGAATATAACATTCTTTGTTTTATTATCATTTCCAGGAACGAGAAAACTTTGGTTCTGTGGGAACCAGTTCTTGAAATAGCGGCATACAGTTCACCGTGAGAAAACACTTCACTACGAAGGTCTACGCCAACATAACTAAATGTTTGTCCTTGCGACTTATTAATTGTAATTGTGTTAGTCCAAGTGTAATAGGCGGTTACTTCGGAGTAAAGAAAAGCCTTTGCAAAATCGTAAACTGAACAAAGGGGAAAAAATGCTGTGAAAAGTGTTTTGTAGTGGTTCATGCAGTACCATAAACCCTTTGTCCATTTTCTAATAGCGTTTTCTTTTCTGGCTATAGTGTTACGCTTTTTGTACGCCGCGCAAGGATTGTTGTTCTATTCTAAAAAACAGGCAACGCCTTTACGGGGTATTTCGTTCTTTTGTGAAAATTGTTGCCTGCTCGCAACGCAAAAGCGTTACACTTTTACCCTGTATAAAATGGCGGTGTGGCAGTGCAACTCTGTGAAACTCTCAATTCGCTCTTGCGTTCCACGGCGGCCACCGTGGTGTGATGGTAGCGTGCTCCGCCTATCACACCGTATGCCCTGGGTTCAACTCCCGGGCAAAGCAACATCAAAATTTTAGAAATAAGATTTTTCAATTAGAAGAAAATTTTTCTAAGCGGGGTCGCCCCTCGGCAGTGTCTGGCAAGCGCTCCGATTGTATCTTCTGCCATGAAAAGCTCTCAGTGAAAACTCATCTGCCTTGCAGATGCCGTTCGGAGTCGGCATAAAACATGTAGGTCCGTCCGGCCAATTTGTAGGGAAAAATCAAGAGGAGCACGACGCAAATTGGAAGAGAAGCTCGGCCTTAGATCTCTTCGGAGGTTATCGCGCCTTACATTTATTTATTTTAAATGAAGATGACGTTAGAATTGCCCATAAAAAAGGGATGACCTAATGTTTACATGCGCAATGCGGAATCTTCTTGTGTGATTTGTGATATGAGTGAATTTGGTGAGATGAAATGTTCTTTGTATGCACTATAAATGTTTGACAATTTTCTGGGGTAGGAGTAAAACTATTAAGGCTTTACCATTTACTTAGGCAACAATTTATTTCAGAAAAGAAAACGCTATAAGTGAACAGATAGATGTACAAACGTAGGAAATTGCTCTTGAATCGAAAATCCCAGCAATCTCCAAAACCCTCTGAAGTGCTTAAATATCTGCCAATAAAAGTTTTGCACTTCGTCCTTATTATCTTGAACGGAAAATGTCGCTACCTTTGTTGACATACTTACAAATATATTTTATTGCTTGCACTGAATGACAGTACTCTAAATTTATATGAGCGGAGAAACATCTGGAAAGAACGGGGAAATATGGAACGATCCGTCGGTTGTCGACGTTCTCCCATTAGAAAATACATGGGTATAGCCACCGTCCGCTGCAGGCCTTCCTCGTCTTTATTTCCAATTTCCGATGATATAATGCGATCCGTGTCAACGGAGAATTTTATCTATTAGCTAAATTAAAATATGCGCGTGAGGTAAAGCTCGCTTTTTCCATTCAACAGTAAACATATGGCATCCAACATTTCCAATTTTCTAAAAATATCTTGTTTTGTAATTAAACTCATGAGTTGGTGTAGTTTGATATGGAATACTCTTGACACAATGCCATGGCGCTCACTTGGTCGTTGATTAGGAAGCAATTCTTTTTCGATTTCACTCCACTCTGGATTGCATGTGAATGTTATGAATAAGTCACGCCTTCCATAGTGACGGAAATATAAGAGAGCGTATTGTGTACGTTCATGCAAATATCGAGGTGATCCAGTAAATGAAGACGGCAAAATTACTAACTGACCAATATTTTCAGGATTGCAATCGTCGTCAATAGTATCCCTTAGATGTATATAACTATTTGCACGCAACGTTTTTTGGTGTGCTCTAATTGACCTTTTGGTCATCAGTTTAGCAGCCTTGCCCACACAGTATCGGTTAAAGAGATATCCATATCTATGAAGCGCATTAAAGCTATTTTCTCTAAGCATAATTGTATATGCATAAAATTGCATACATGAAACTGTTTTTGTGGGTTAGGTGCCCCACTGCTTGGAGAAGTTTGCGATATATTTATGCTGTAACCGTCCTCACCATTTAAAAATATGATTTCTGACACACAATGGAGAGTGTTATCGTGGGACTGTAACTCAATATCGCGGGGACCAGCATTTTCCTCAACTATCAATACTACGACCTCGGCTGTAGTCGGGACATTATATCGACCACGGTGTTCATTAACAGGGCGTTTTTCGGCATGGATTACCACCACATAGTTATTCGAATTAGATGGCACACGCTCCATAGAAGTCAATAAAGCAGAATTTCTTGAATTAATTTCAAAATATCTCTCTGAAGGGTTGGTGCAGCATTTTGGCGCAACGAAAGCTGCTCCTCTTGGGAAGAAAAATATATTTGTAAACAATTTGGAACCATATTTGGCGGTGGTAATATACTTCCAATAATATGGTACACTTGTGCATGTATTTTCAAAGTTGGCATGAAATTGCCTCCTCTAATTTCATTACCGCCAAACAACCATTGTATTTACTTATATTTTGCTTAAAATGACTGGACGATGTATGCTCTCCTCTAAGCAGCGCTTTGATTGCTGGCGGAGGCTCACCGATATCACTTAATTTGGCATGACTCTTACTACAGCACATACCTGGTGTTTCATTTCGCATTTCGCCACTTCCTAGCCTTACAAAAAACGCAAATTTCTCTTATGCGGCTAATTAAAATTGGAGAATTTTCCATATAATTCAGATGTGGTCTGTAGTTAAATGCTGACTTAAGACCAATCGCCCTTTGCGTGTTTTGGTTTTCAGTGGTTGTCGCTCGCAAAACAATAACAAAGCAAAAACTCGTGCATTTGCCAAGAGCGAAATGACGCACTCTCTTTGGCTGTGAGTATATGTATCTCTTCACAAACACAAAGTTGTTTTTGTTGGCCCGCTGTAGCTTGGGTTTGGGCATCGAAAAGTGTTATGCTTGCATTACTTTGGGGGTTTAATCAACTTTATCCTAAAAACAAGTAAGGAAGGTTAAGTTCGGGTGTAACCGAACATTACATACTCAGTTGAGAGCTATGGTGACAACATAAGGGAAAATAACCATGTAGGAAAATGAACCGAGGGAAACCCTGGAATGTGTATCAAATGAAAGGCGTTAAAGAGTATTTTATGAGGGAGTGGGCCATAGTTCTATAGGTGGATGCCATTTAGGGATATAGCCATAAAGGTGGATCAGGGTTGACTCTAGAATGCGTTTGTACGATATGGGTTTCAAATGAAAGGTGTTAATGAGTATTTTAAAAGGGAGTAATCCTTAGTTCCATAGGTGGACGCCATTTCGAGATATCGCCACAAAGGTGGACCAGGGGTGACCCTAGAATTTGTTTGTACAATATGGGTATCAAAAAAAAGGTGTTAATGAGTATTTTAAAAGGGAGTAATCCTTAGTTCCATAGGTGGACGCCGTTTCGAGATATCGCCATAAGGTGGACCAGGGGTGACCCTAGAATTTGTTTGTACAATATGGGCATCAAACGAAAGGTGTTAATGAGTATTTTAAAAGGGAGTGGGCTTTAGTTCTATAGGTGGACGCCGTTTCGAATATCGCCCTAAAGGTGGACCAGGGGTGACTCTAGAATATGTTTGTACGATATGGGTATCAAAAGAAAGGTGTTTATGAGTATTTTAAAAGGGAGTAATCCTTAGTTCCATATGTGGACGCCGTTTCGAGATATCGCCATAAAGGTGGAGCAGGGGTGACCCTAGAATTTGTTTGTACAATATGGGTATCAAAAGAAAGGTGTTAATGAGTATTTTAAAAGGGAGTGGGCCTTCGTTCTATAGGTGTTCGCCTTTTCGAGATATCGCCATAAAGGTGGACCAGGGGTGACTTTAGAATATGTTTTTACGATATGGGTATCAAATGAAAGGTGTTAATGAGTATTTTAAAAGGGCGTGGGGCTTAGTTCTATAGGTGGACGCCTTTTCGAGATATCGCCATAAAGGTGGACCAGGGGTGACTCTAGAATGAGTTTGTACGATATGGGTATCAAATTAAAGGTATTAATGAGAGTTTTAAAAGGGAGTGGTGTGAAGGCGTTTTCCAGATATCGACCAAAATGTGGACCAGGGTGACCCAGAACATCATCTGTTGGATACAGCTAATTTATTTATATATGTAATACCTGCCAAGATTTTAAGGGTTTTTTATTTCGCCCTGTAGAACTTTTTCATTTTCTTCTACTTAATATGGTAGGTGTCACAACCATTTTATAAAGTTTTTTCTAAAGTTATATTTCGCGTCAATAAAACAATCCAATTACCTTACCATGTTTCATGCTTTTTTTCGTATTTGGTATAGAATTATGGCATTTTTTCATTTTTCGTAATTTTCGATATCGAAAAAGTGGGCGTGGTCATAGTCGGATTTCGTTCATTTTTCATACCAAGATAAAGTGAGTTCAAGTAAGCACGTGAACTAAGTTCATTAAAGATATGTCGATTTTTGCCCAAGTTATCGTGTTAACGGCCATGCGGAAGGACAGACGGACGCCTGTGTATAAAAACTGGGCGTGGCATCAACCGATTTCGCCCATTTTCACAGAAAACAGTTAATGTCATAAAATCTATGCCCCTACCAAATTTCAAAAGGATTGGTTAATTTTTGTTCGACTTATGGCGTTAAAAGTATCCTAGACAAATTAAATGAAAAAGGGCGGAGCCACGCCCATTTTGAAATTTTCTTTTATTTTTGTATTTTGTTGCACCATATCATTACTGGAGTTGAATGTTGACATAATTTACTTATATACTGTAAAGATATTAAATTTTTTGTTAAAATTTTACTTTAAAAAAATTTTTTTTTAAAAGTGGGCGTGGTCCTTCTCCGATTTTGCTAATTTTTATTAGGCGTACATATAGTAATAGAGTAACGTTCCTGCCAAATTTCATCAAGATATCTTCAACGACTGCCAAATTACAGCTTGCAAAACTTTTAAATTACCTTCTTTTAAAAGTGGGCGGTGCCACGCCCATTGTCCAAAATTTTACTAATTTTCTATTCTGCGTCATAAGTTCAACTCATCTACCAAGTTTCGTCGCTTTAGCTGTCTTTTGTAATGAATTATCGCACTTTTTCGGTTTTTCGAAATTTTCGATATCGAAAAAGTGGGCGTGGTTATAGTCCGATATCGTTCATTTTAAATAGCGATCTGAGATGTGTACTCAGGAACCTGCATACCAAATTTCATCAAGATACCTCAAAATTTACTCAAGTTATCGTGTTAACGGACGGACGGACGGACGGACGGACGGACATGGCTCAATCAAATTTTTTTTCGATCCTGATTATTTTGATATATAGAAGTCTATATCTATCTCGATTCCTTTATATATGTACAACCAACCGTTATCCAATCAAACTTAATATACTCTGTGAGCTCTGCTCAACTGAGTATAATAAGCGCTTTAGTTTAAGAAAAATGGAAAAAAATAAAAAGCGCATGGTGTTTATTTCCACCAATACTTTCTTTTAAAAAAAAATTCATAAAAATCGGTTTAGTACTTCTTGAGATTAGCCGTTCCAAACATTTCCCATACCTATAAGCATTTTTATGTAATTAGTATGGATGAAAAGAACAAAGTGTATACTTAATTAGTTTTATTTGTTTCCAAACTGCTAATATGTTCGCACGCATTTAAACGTGCATAAAAAGAAATATGAGCCGCAGACTGAGCAAATATTAGCAGCGTTCCATTGAGTGATCGAGCTCTGAATCACGTTCAAATCTCATTAGAGCTTTCAGAATCAGTACTCTCAGAGTTGCAAGCACTCAACAGATGTGTGCACAGCGTTGACAGATTGACGACGCCGTCGTCATATTGACGACTTTCAACTAGAATGACGCTTGGACGATTTTGTAATGAAAATGACGATTTAAGTTTGCCTTCTATGTGAGATTTATTTTAAATATTCAAACACCAAGAAATTGCATATATCTAAAATTGAGATACAAGCTTTATTGAACAATGTATACCCTATACTCAAAATACGCTAGCTTTTGCTGCAGACGGAGCTAATAACATGACCGGCTCGAAGCATTCGGTCGCCCGAATTTTTGAAAAAGAAATTCCTAACCTAATTACTTTTAAATGTATGTATATATATCATTCATTGGCACTTCGCCCTTCGTATGCCTGCTTAAAGCTACCCGTATAGAAACATTGATCCGAAATGTGTATAATTACGTTTCCAATAGTTCTCAGAGAAGTACCTACTCAATTGAAAAATATAATTGCGCTATTGGAATTGGAAAGATGCTACATCCATGTGAAAGTCGCTGGCTATCCCTAGAGGCAGTAGTATACAGAGTATTAGAACTTTATGAGTCATTAAAAATATTTTTTTAACTTCGCTGTTAATGTTGACAAAATAGACAGTGCAAAAATCATTGTTGATAATTTGAGTGATATGAATGAAATTTATCTCTCCATCCTGAAGTATATCCTTCAAAATATTAATAAAGTTAATACAATTTTCCAGAGTGATGGGCTTCAAGTACATAACATGTCGAGCCCTTCCCGCAATTTAAGTTTAACCAACAAAAATACAGATGTTAGTTTTTTGCTGAAAACCAGTAGTTTTGCATGATTTGAATCACCTCACAAATTTTTATAATAGAGAATAGTACCGTTATCAAGCTAAATCAAAAAGAACTTTTAATGTAAGTGAATTTTGAGGTTTGTTTACCTTTATTGTGACCGCAAATTGCTACTTACCTCAAAAGTGCTTCTCTGTGGTATCTTACGAGTAATGTTTATTTTCACTTTTATCGTGTATATTTACATATATTGTTCGCAAAAGCACTTGTTGCAATTATACTGTATATGCATGATTTAAGCAACCATTTTCCAAAAGATAAAAATATGGCTGAAAACGAAAATATATATTTTAGTTTGATATAAATAATTTCTGCTTAAGTTCGTGAAATCCAATAAAATTGTTTTATTATTTTAATATGGAGCTTTTACAAAATAAGGTAATTAATTATTCTATATTATCTTTAAAATAAAATAACAAAACTGTGTTTTTATACCAATGATCGATCAAGAATAACTCACTGGTGCCATATAGCGATAGGTTAGGTTAGGTTAGGTTGGGTGGTAGCTTCCCTGATAGAGGAAGCTCACTTGGACAACATGACGGTCCGTTGTGATACCACATATAATAAACTAAACTAACGGTGACGTAGATATAACTACTTAGAGAATCGTTGGGTAGCAACGATAAAGTTCCGAATGATCCCGATCTCAACCTTGGATAGCTCCTCGGGAGATCCAAGTGAGTCACGACCGAAATACTTTCGCCTAGTTCTGGCAAAAGCTGGGACAGTCAAGCATAAAGTGATTTGGTGATTCCACCTCATCATCCTCCATACAGCTGCAGCAGGATGGAGTTTCCAATATATTGAGACGTACCGCATGGATACCCATGGGACAGTGCCCTGTCAAAACCCCAATGACCATTGATAGGTGAGCCTTAGTGAACCCAATTATTTCAGCAGACCTCCTGCCATCCACTTTCGGCCAGAAAGATCTTGATATCCTACAAGACGTAGTGTCCGCCCAACGTTTGCTGAGCTGACTCGAGGCCCGCTATGGAAGAGCAATCCACAGGTGGCTAGCGGAATCCCGAAATCCCTACAGCCATCTTCACCCGGTTCAGTTGTACCGATTCGGGCTAAGAGATCCGCTTGACAGTTACCCGGAATATCACTATGGCCCGGGAACCCAGATAATCTTAATTGTAAATAATTCGATGCAATCGCAAGTGAGGTCAGCACTCCCAGACCACCCTCGATCGCACTGTAGTTGAGCTCAAGGCCTTTATAGCCGCTTGGCTATCAGAGTAGATGTTAAATTCCCTAACCGTAGTAAGCGCTGGATAGCATTTCATCCACCGCATCCTTAATCGCAGCAACTTCCGCTTGGAATACACTGCAGTGATCAGCCAACTTAAACTTGCGGCTTACATTTAGCTCTTGACAAAAGACCCCCCCGCCAACCTTTCCGTCCAACTTCGACCCATCCGTGAACAAGTTAACCGGTCCCATGCCCCAGATAATTCCTCTTCTCCACTCCTCCCTCGGGGGAATGACTGGGGTGAAGGTTGTATAGGGAGCGGCCACCGGCATGCAATAGTCCGTCCTGTCCGGGATAAAGTCGAAACTAGTAAGAAGGCTAGAGTGTCCGAAATCAGAAAGCATATAACCCATATCACGAAGCCTGACCAACGACCGGGCCGCGGCTGCCTTTCCCGCAATATCTACTGGATGTATATTCAGCATGACATTCAGTGCCAAGGTAGGTGTTGTTCTCATAGCGCCACTGATACCGATAAGCGCCGTCCGTTGCACTGACACTAGCATTTTGGAGGTGCTCGCCGTGTCCAGTGCTTTCCAGTGTAGCGATACTGAGTCTGAAAAGACATATTCTGGGGAATTATAGAACGAGATATGCGTTGGAACAAGAGGGGACAAGAAGAAACGAAAACTTCCTAAAATACTTCGGGGTAAACAACGAAAGCTGTATGAAGTTAAACGAAATCCCTGCGTAGGTAAAAAGTGTGGAAACAAGTGTTGTGAAAAGCTTAGTGAGCAAGATCGGTTGGTGCTAAATGAAAACACTTTTGGGGCTTAGGTAACAAGATACGACAAAGAGATTGGCTTCTATCGTGCATGACACGGAAATGCATTCAAAGGAGAACATCAGATAGCCTTAAAAAACAGTGGAGCTATGCATATATCATTACTTATAACGAAAAGCGTTTTAAAGTTTGTCAGCAGTTTTTACTTAAAACACTTAATATTTCCAAAAACACGTTAATATGTGTTAGAAAAAAACATAATTCTTCAAATACCTCTTGCCTGACCAAAAAAAAAGACCTCCTCGCCATAATAAGTCTGACGAAATAAATGTGGCTCTTTTGAAATCATTCATTGAACACCTACCAGCAGTTCCTTCCCACTATTGTAGGAACACAGTACTTTCGAAACGTGCCAAATTTGTATACGTGTTACACGAAGCACTTGATAAATGCAAATCAGGAGCAAGCTAAGTTATCCCTAAGAGTTTTTCGTACCATTTTCAAAAATGAATACCATATAGGCTTCCATTTGGCAAACAAGGACAAATGCATTATTTGTAAAAAGTATAAGAATTCGGGCAGAGAAGCACAAAACCTTTTACAACAAACTGAGGAACATAAAATGCACATACGGGACAGAGATAAATTAAAAGAAATTTTCTTAGAAGACCAAAGAAAAAGCAAAGAGAATGGGACGTATATCTGCGCCAGCTTCGACCTTCAGAAAGTATTGAGTACACCACACGGAAAGAGCGTAAATCTTTTCTATTCAAGAAAATATGCTTTTTATAATGAAAGCGTTTACGAAAACGGCACAAGAAACGGTTATTGCTTTTTATGGGGTGAATCGGATGGAAAACGTGGATATAACGAAATTTGCAGTGCTATTTTCCAATATTTAAATATCGTGGATGAAAGGGGGACTCATTCTGATATAAGTCTATATTGTGATAGTTGTGTTGGGCAGAACAGGAACAGTGCATAGCAATGATAATATATTTCTTAGAGAAGGCTGCTAACATAAAACACATTAAATTAACTTACCTGTTGCCTGGGCATACCATGATACCCTTTATTTCGAACGCAAGAACTATACCAGAAAATTATACATGCATTTCAACTCACAATTCGGATTTTAAAGATTGGAAAACCTTTTCTCAAGCTTTGCTTCCAGCTTCAGTTAAAATATCATTAACGTCTTTGCGTTGCGCTATCTTCGAAAAAAATCTCCATTGGTTAAACTACACTATGGTTATTTTGACGATAGGGAAAAAAAGGTATAGGATCTCAGTACAATTGTGCGGTCAAGGCGAAATTCTCTCATACTTAGTAGGGGTCCTTTTACCTTGTATGATCACTTCTTACACATTTCATCTTCAAAATATAACGACCTAAAGCACTTTGCGAAAAGAATATTATTTTACCAAAACAATTTCACTATGAATATATTAGCTTATCCCATACTGGAAAGATAATAGATACGATACATTGCGTGAGACAGACGAAGATGACTGAATTATTTTGTTTACAACAATACTGTTTAATATATTGTGTTCAAATTTGGAATTGTATAAATTTCCTTTAATTTCAAATGTATGTATGTACTAAATAAAATAATTAAAAAAAATTGTTTAAGTTAAACGGTTTTATTGAAAACATACTTACATGAAGTAATAATAATACGAGAAGCTAGAAAATAATTAGGTAGGTCCTAGGTACTAGTCATCACACTCCTTATCAATCTATGGCGTTGATCAGACAATTAATGATGAAAAATACAAAATATTTATACAGCTTTTTAAAACGACATTTCTATGGAAATTCCTTATTATGTATATTAGCTTTGTATTTTTATGAAAAGAACAAAGTGTAAACTTAATTAGTTTTCATTTGGTTTCAAACTGCTATTATGTTTTTTTACTCGACCTCGAGTAAATTTTTGGCTTGAAGTGCCTAATCAAAATTTCAATGGCCTTAATGATGAAAAATACAAAATATTTTGTTAAATATGTAACTATATACTTTGTACTTTCGTACTTGAATTACAATACTATAATTACATCTTAGTAAGCAATGTTTTTCCTGAATGACTTTTTGTACAAAATTAATAAGATTTTTTCAGTCAATAAAATTCATTCACTGCGTTTAAACAAATCGTTTTTCATCAGGTTATGGGCCCAGACCCGCAATCTGAATTGTGCTAGTTTTTCTATATGTACGGTTGCAAATAAAATCGCGAATTTTTATAATGGCTTCGTCACTTTATTCGATCGACAAATTGGATGACTCGAATTATGACTCCTGGTGCGTTCAAATGCGCAGCGTTTTGGTACATGGCGGTTTTTGGAGAGTGGTCAATGGACAGACCAAATTAGAAGATTCAATGACGGCTGATGAGAAAACGGCGTGGGAGTTGCTGGACGAGAAAGCATTGGCAACAATTGTTTTAAGCGTGAAATCTAATCAGTTGCTACATTTAAAGGAAGCGAAGACATCGGCACAGGCGTGGGAACAGCTTCAGAATGTGTATAAACCTAGAGGGCCAGTACAAAAGGTGGCATTATATAAGAAGTTGCTGAACCTACGTATGCGGGAAGGCGAAGGTATGTCAAGTTATTTGAATTCTTTTGCGGAGGTTACAGGGAAATTGTCCGAAACTGGTATTGACTTACAAGAAGAGCTTCAAACGATCATTTTGCTAGCTAGTCTACCAAGGGAGTTTGAAAATTTTGTAATTGCCATCGAAACGCGCGATGAACTTCCTAAGTATAACGTGCTTAAGGTTAAACTTTTGGAAGAAGCGGAAAGAAGAGGTCAACATGCTGATATTCAAGTTGAAAATAGTCAGCAGGCGTTTGGTGCTAGCAATGCAGCAAAGAAACATCAGAAATCGGCGAAAGAAAAGTCCCATTTTACTGGTAAATGCTTTAAGTGTGGCAAAAAAAGGCCACTATGCGAGCAAATGTGAGAAAGGTAAGAAAGGGGAACAATCCTCATTTTCTATGGTTGGTGTTGCAGAAACAAAAGCTCTTGATAAGACATCATGGTATCTTGATAGTGGTGCCACATCTCATATGTGCAATAACAAAACCTTATTTTCTAAGTTAACAGATCATAAGGAGAAAATAATGCTAGCAGGGGATGCGTACATAGAGACTCAGGGCAAAGGCGAAGTGAAATTGTTTTACAAGCAAAGAGAGATAGTTTTGAAAAATGTTCTTTATTCACCAAAGCTCAAGGCGAATTTCATATCGGTGAGTAAAGCGGTTCAGCATGGTTTGATAGCAATTTTTTCGTCCGATCATGCAGTTCTGAAGAATGCAGCAAATGCGGTTATACTCAGGCACATTTCCATGTTTGTTATTAAATATAAATTTCATGGAGTGAAAAAAAAATCTTTTATTTCACACTTAACCAGTCTGAAGTCTTCAACATGTCAGCCTATTATTTAAGTTCATACATTTAAATAGTACGTTTTATTGAAATAAATGGAGTCTTTCTTTAAACGGCAAGAAATATCAACAAATACATATATCTTCTTACTACTTTTCTCCATCCCTAGCTTTAGGCAACCATGGCTCGTCAACCTCTAACAAGGACGGGAAGAGTGGCGAATGACCGAGGCATCAGCAATAAAGCATGCACGTTATGCAACTCATCGTGCGTGCTGCCAAGCCGGCGGACTGGCCGTCGTTAGGTTAAGTTAGCTATAATTAGTTGTAAGTTTTCATTTTTTCTCGTCTTCACGGTCGGTGATCCTTGGAGGACTGTGAGGTTGCGTACCGCAAGGGGCGGCATGTTTAGGCCCAATGCCTAACTTTTACTTGATGGACGGCGCCCCTCCCTAACGTTTTAATAACACTTCCAGCCACCCACACTCTCACGCCCGCATTTGTGTGGTGCATGCATGCACATGCATGCGTTTCGTACACATGCATGTGAGTGTGTGCAGGTTGCCGGCACCCATGTGGTGGAGGTTGTGTGCGTGGCTTTCCCCTCCTTAACACCAGAGGACCTTTTCGCAGCTTGGCGGTTGTCATCAACGGGACAACTGGCCTCTTTTTCGATCGACCGCCAACCAGCACGCATCGCCGAAGATCACCATCGTGTATTTCGACATTAAGGTAACATTATACCTATTGTACATTTTCTTTCACTTTTGAATTAAATATTATTTTATAACGAGGAAATCCTCTTTGCGTTCTTCTTTATTTATTTCGAGTGACCCATCCATTCCGAGATCGACCCGTGTGCGCCTACCCACTGCCGGTTTACGACGCACCCAGGCCGAACAGACATTTCTATAGAAATTTCTAATATGTATATTAGCTTTATATTTTTATGAAAAGAACAAAGTGTAAACTTAATTAGGTTAGGTTAGGTTGAACTGACCGGTCCATGAGGACCTCACATAGACTGAATAAGTCCGTAGTGTTACCAGAAGTTTGTTTTAACGACCAAACTGAAAAACCCTATCAAAAACCAGGACCTATGTTATAAAATAACTCCGTCCTCTTGGCAAATACTAGAAGCTTCCTAGGACTTTAAGCCACTTGCTGCTTCTAGATCTGACAGCTGTATCACTCCTAATAGCTGGAGTCTTAGCCTGGCAAGCGCAGGGCAGAGCACAGAACGTGCTCGATCGTTTCCTCCTCCAGCCCGCACTTCCTACATCTGCTATCACTGACCAAGCCTAATTTAAAGGCATGTGACGCCAGAAGGCAGTGTCCAGTCAGAATACCCGTCATGAGTCTACAGTCCTCTCTTTTTAATGATAGAAGCAACTTTGTTAGTCTAAGGTTGTAAGACCTGCACATAATCTTCGACACTTTACAGCCCCGCGCTTGAACCCACGCCTTTCCTGCTTGGTCGATCATGTGCACCTCTCGCCTTCGCTTAATTTCGCCCAGTCTAATTGGGACGTCTACGGAGCAAGCTTCAAGGGATGCGCCCTTTTTAGCTAGTTCATCCGCTTTTTCATTCCCATCTATTCCCATATGCCCTGGGACCCAATATAGATGTATGCTTCTCCCTGTCCCGATTCTCTCCAGGGACTGCTTACACTCTAACACGCATTTAGATGCTGTGCTATGCGAGATTATTGCCTTAATTGCTGCTTGACTGTCAATATAAAAGTTAACACGATTGCAGCTTGGGCTATTTTCTTCCAGGGTTTCTACTGCTTTGGTTACGGCTACTATTTCCGCTTGGAAAACGCTACAGTAATCCGGCAGCCTGTAGGATCTGTTTATTTCCGGATCAGCACAGTATACCGCAGACCCTACTCCTTCCACTACTTTGGAACCATCTGTGTACACATGTATCGCCTCGTCCGCCATTTGAGCACCCTTGCGCCAACCGTCCACCTCTATTGTGGCCTTAAGATCGCCCTCGAAGCGCAGATAGGGAATCAGGTAGTCTGTTCGTCTTGTGATTGATGACGCTATACTACTATGGCCGTATGGTCGGCGCTCAAGCTGCCCCGAGGCACCGAGCCTGGTTGCAGTTGTTAACGCTATGTTCTTTGCTACCAGGTCTACAGGTGGAATGTGCAGAATGGCATACAGTGCAGCTGTCGGGGTTGTTTTCAGGGCTCCCGTAATGCTAAGCATTGATAGTCTGCATACCCCCTCTAATTTTTTGAGGTAGGTTGCTTTTTGTGTGGCTTTCCACCAAACAAGAACTCCATAGTATAGGATAGGGCTTACAATCGCTGTAAAAACCCAATGAGAAAGAGAGGGCGATAAGCCCCACGTACACCCCAGCATTCTTTTACATGCATAAAGTGCCGTTGAAGCCTTCTTCACCCTCTCCTCCACGTTGAGCTTCCATGACAGCTTACTGTCTAGGATGATTCCTAGATACTTTGTGCAAGGTTTCTCCTGTAGGGTCACCCCTCCTAACTTAGGCCTGATCCAATTTGGGACCTTGTACCTCTTTGTAAACAAGACCATATCCGTCTTATCCGCGTTGACTTTCAACCCGACATTTGATGCCCAGGTATGAATATCCCGAAGCGCCCGATCCATCAAAGAGCTAATCGTTGGAAGGCACTTTCCACTTATGACAATTGCAACGTCATCCGCGTAAGCCGTAAGTTTTACGGGTCCCTCATCAAATCGCCTGAGCAGTTGGTTGATGACCAGCGTCCACAGCAGAGGTGATAGCACCCCTCCCTGCGGCGTTCCCCTGTCCACTGATTTCGTGGCCTCGTACAATCCCCATTGTGATGTAATCTTCCTGCAATTTAACATGCAGCCGATCCATCTGTTAAGGCTGGATGTACTTTAATGTAATTAAGACCATCCATAATCGCCCATTTAGAGACATTATTGAAAGCCCCGGCAATGTCTAAGAAGACTCCTAGAGCATATTCCTTATATTCCAGGGCTTTCTCTACGCTTATTACCACCCTATGCAATGCGGTGTCTACCGACTTGCCTTTGGTGTACGCATGTTGTGTTGTGGAGAGCAGCTTTTCATCCACGTTGGACTTTATGTACACATCTATCAGCCTCTCAAAGGTTTTGAGCAGAAATGATGTTAAGCTAATGGGTCTATAATCTTTGGCATACACGTGACCGATCTTTCCCGCCTTTGGTAGGAAAGCTACAAAGAGCAGTTCTCCAAGAGTGCGGTACATGATTCAGTCTTATGCACCCATCGAATATTATTTTAAGCCATTCCACGACCGCCCTACTTGAGACTTGTAGCATGGCCGGGAATATACCATCTGGGCCCGGCGATTTAAACTTAGAAAACGTCTTCACTGCCCACTCGATCTTGGTATCGGTCATCAAGCCCGGCACTACCCGCGCCGTGATCGAAGTGTGAGTGCTGTCTGCTGGCTCTTCTAAACCATCTCCCGATGGGAAAGGTGTATCTAGAAGCACCTCAAGGGATTCCTCACTATTACGTGACCGTTCCCCGTTCTCTTTCTTTATTAGTCCCTGGACTATATTTCCCTTTGCTAGGACTTTTCTCAACCGTTCTGTTTCGCTGGAGCACTCAATGTCCGTACAGAAACTTTTCCATGAGATTTTCTTAGCCTTGGAAATTACACGCTTGTAGATCCTCAGTAGATCCCTGTACTCGTTCCGACACGCTTCGTTTTCCGCGGTCTTTACTAGCTTAAACATTTCTTTTACCTGTCTTCTTAGAAGACTCAGTTCATTGCTCCACCATGGCGGCTTTGCTTTTTCCTCTGAATCTTCTTAGAGGGCAAGCTTTGTTATACGCAGTCATAAGGTCCTAGTTAGGAATTCATTACACTCCTCCAGTTCTTACACATTTGCAACCTCTTTGGGTTGTCCCAGTTTCGTTTCTACCTGTTTCTGGAATTTAGTCCAGTTTGTTGACCTAGGGTTTCTAAAGGTTCCTCGCTTCTCTACCCTCTTTAGGGGGATCCTGAAGCTGATATACGCATGGTCGGAGAAGGATTGTCTATCAAGAACCATCCAATCATACCTTGATATATCACGTTCGGAGCTCAGTGTAATATCCAAAACATTGCTGGATGTTGGACCAATGTATGTAGGGACATTTCCCCTGTTGGCTATCTGCAATTTGGTTTGCAGGATGTAACAAAATAGAGATTCGCCTCTCTCGTTCGTATCTGCTCCTCCCCACGCATTGTGGTGCGCATTAGCATCCGCGCCTATGACAAACCGCCCTTTGCGCCCTTCGTCCTGTACTAGCCTCTTGCACTCCGTCGGCGGAACCTCCGCAGCATGGACCATGTAGCAGGATGCCAGGATAAGTGCCTGCTTATTCCTTTGCTCAACGGCCACCACTACAAGGTCCTCAGTAGTGTAATTAGGCAGCATATATATATGAATCCACTTTTCTTTACCATTTCTACAGCTCGCACG
Organism: Eurosta solidaginis; assembly: GCA_029619165.1. NCBI lineage: Eukaryota > Metazoa > Arthropoda > Insecta > Diptera > Tephritidae > Eurosta > Eurosta solidaginis. The sequence continues at coordinate 23,026 of JARSSU010042841.1, forward strand.
TCAAACGAACCCTCCTCAAGGGTTAGGAGGAGTTCGCTCGACTCCACTTTACAGTGTTGGAGGTTTATCTGTAGGACTCGCAGCAGCATTGGGCTGTTTGTCCCCCTCCAGCACCTTCGTCGTGACGTCGTCGTCCTCGCCTTGCCCTTTTGGTTTAGGGTGTTCGAAGCCCCCTTCAGCCTCTTGTAACTGTTGTGACGGGTGTTCCTCTGTGCGACTCACATCACCATCTGACTGTTGGTCCTCTTCTAACACCTTCGTGGTGACGTCGGCTACCTCCACCTGTCTTTTAGGCTTTTGAGGTCCTTTTCGACTTCGCCCACCTCTAGCGTGTTAGGGTTTTTGTCCTCGGGACTTGTTTTCCTGAGTCACATATAAATTTTGCCTGTACCAAAGGACATTTTTCCAAGCTGCGTGTACAATATATTCTCCTCCTGCTTGTTTATTTGGAAGAAGTAGAACTGACCTTCCTCCTTAGGGCGAGATACAGTAAGTACCTTCCAATCCTGTGCCGGTATGTTCGGATTCTGATTCTGCAGAAGTCGCAGCGTATCCTCCGACTTCATCACGCATGGTATCCATACCTTAACTTTTGGTACCGTGGGATTTGCGCTTTATCCACCACCTCAAGCCGCGCGTTCGTGCCTTGCCTTTGGAGGTTTGGAACCACTTCCTCCAGCCACCGCAAGCTCGCGATGTTGTCGCACGCTATCATCTTCACACCATTGTACCATCCCCCGAATCAAAGGTTGGAAGGGGCTGACTTGGTTGTTCCCGCGTCATCTTAAGCATTAAGCTAATAAGTTCCCTTTCTGCAGATCTCCACCTTTCAGTACTCATCTGTCCGAAGGGACTGCTACGATCAACTAGCGCCACAGTCAGTGACTGCTTTGCCACATCACTCATATTCTTAAAGTTAATTAGTTTTATTTGTTTTCAAACTGCTATTATGTTTTTTTACTCGACCTCGAGTATATTTTTGGCTGAAGTGCCTGATCAAAATTTCAATGGCCTTAATGATGAAAAATATTTATACAGCTTTTTAAAACGACATTTCTATAGAAATTTCTTATTATGTATATCAGCTTTATATTTTTATGAAAAGAACACAGTGTAAACTTAATTATTTTTATTTGTTTTCAAACTGCTATTGTGTTAGTTTAATTAATTAGTTTTATTTATCTTCAACTAATATTATCTCGTTTTTACTCGACCTCGAGTAATATTTTGGCGTGAAGTGCCTAATTAAAATTTCAATGGCCTTAATGATGAAAAATATTTATACAGCTTTTTAAAACGACATTTCTATAGAAATTTCTTATTATGTATATTACCTTCTTATTTCCATGAAAAGAACAAAGTGTAAACTTAATTAGTTTTATTTATCTTCAAACTGATATTATCTCGTTTTTACTCGACCTCGAGTAATATTTTGGCGTGAAGTGCCTAATTAAAATTTCAATGGCCTTAATGATGAAAAATATTTATGCAGCTTTTTAAAACAACATTTCTATAGAAATTTCTTATTATCTATATTACCTTCTCATTTCTATGAAAAGAACAAAGTGTAAACTTAATTAGTTTTATTTGTCTTCAAACTGATATTATCTCGTTTTTACTCGACCTCGAGTAAATTTTTGGCTCGAAGTGCCTAATTAAAATTTCAATGGCCTTAATGATGAAAAATATTTACACAGCTTTTTAAAACGACATTTCTATATAAATTTCTTATTATGTATATTACCTTTTTATTTCCATGAAAAGAACAAAGCGTAAACTTAATTAGTTTTATTTGTCTTCAAACTGATATTATCTCGTTTTTACTCGACCTCGAGTAATATTTTGGCGTGAAGTGCCTGATTAAAATTTCAATGGCCTTAGTGATGAAAAATATTTATACAGCTTTTTAAAACGACATTTCTATAGAAATTTCTTACTATGTATATTACCTTCTTATTTCCATGAAAAGAACAAAGCGTAAACTTAATTAGTTTTATTTATCTTCAAACTGATATTATCTCGTTTTTACTCGACCTCGAGTAATATTTTGGCGTGAAGTGCCTAATTAAAATTTCAATGGCCTTAATGATGAAAAATATTTATACAGCTTTTTAAAACAACATTTCTTTAGAAATTTCTTATTATCTATATTACCTTCTTATTTCCATGAAAAGAACAAAGCGTAAACTTAATTAGTTTTATTTATCTTCAAACTGTTATAATCTCGTTTTTACTCGACCTCGAGTAATATTTTGGCGTGAAGTGCCTGATTAAAATTTCAATGGCCTTAATGATGAAAAATATTTATACAGCTTTTTAAAACGACATTTCTATAGAAATTTCTTATTATGTATATTACCTTCTTATTTCCATGAAAAGAACAAAGCGTAAACTTAATTAGTTTTATTTATCTTCAAACTGATATTATCTCGTTTTTACTCGACCTCGAGTAATATTTTGGCGTGAAGTGCCTAATTAAAATTTCAATGGCCTTAATGATGAAAAATATTTATACAGCTTTTTAAAACGACATTTCTATAGAAATTTCTTATTATGTATATTACCTTCTTATTTCCATGAAAAGAACAAAGTGTAAACTTAATTAGTTTTATTTATCTTCAAACTGTTATAATCTCGTTTTTACTCGACCTCGAGTAATATTTTGGCGTGAAGTGCCTAATTAAAATTTCAATGGCCTTAATGATGAAAAATATTTATACAGCTTTTTAAAACGACATTTCTATAGAAATTTCTTATTATGTATATTACCTTCTTATTTCCATGAAAAGAACAAAGTGTAAACTTAATTAGTTTTATTTATCTTCAAACTGATATTATCTCGTTTTTACTCGACCTCGAGTAATATTTTGGCTTGAAGTGCCTGATTAAAATTTCAATGGCCTTAGTGATGAAAAATATTTATACAGCTTTTTAAAACGACATTTCTATAGAAATTTCTTATTATGTATATTACCTTTTTATTTCCATGAAAAGAACAAAGCGTAAACTTAATTAGTTTTATTTGTCTTCAAACTGATATTATCTCGTTTTTACTCGACCTCGAGTAATATTTTGGCTTGAAGTGCCTGATTAAAATTTCAATGGCCTTAGTGATGAAAAATATTTATACAGCTTTTTAAAACGACATTTCTATAGAAATTTCTTATTATGTATATTACCTTTTTATTTCCATGAAAAGAACAAAGCGTAAACTTAATTAGTTTTATTTGTCTTCAAACTGATATTATCTCGTTTTTACTCGACCTCGAGTAATATTTTGGCTTGAAGTGCCTGATTAAAATTTCAATGGCCTTAGTGATGAAAAATATTTATACAGCTTTTTAAAACGACATTTCTATAGAAATTTCTTATTATGTATATTACCTTTTTATTTCCATGAAAAGAACAAAGCGTAAACTTAATTAGTTTTATTTGTCTTCAAACTGATATTATCTCGTTTTTACTCGACCTCGAGTAATATTTTGGCTTGAAGTGCCTGATTAAAATTTCAATGGCCTTAGTGATGAAAAATATTTATACAGCTTTTTAAAACGACATTTCTATAGAAATTTCTTATTATGTATATTACCTTTTTATTTCCATGAAAAGAACAAAGCGTAAACTTAATTAGTTTTATTTGTCTTCAAACTGATATTATCTCGTTTTTACTCGACCTCGAGTAATATTTTGGCTTGAAGTGCCTGATTAAAATTTCAATGGCCTTAGTGATGAAAAATATTTATACAGCTTTTAAAACGACATTTCTATAGAAATTTCTTATTATGTATATTACCTTTTTATTTCCATGAAAGAACAAAGCGTAAACTTAATTAGTTTTATTTATCTTCAAACTGATATTATCTCGTTTTTACTCGACCTCGAGTAATATTTTGGCTTGAAGTGCCTGATTAAAATTTCAATGGCCTTAATGATGAAAAATATTTATACAGCTTTTTAAAACGACATTTCTATAGAAATTTCTTATTATGTATATTACCTTCTTATTTCCATGAAAAGAACAAAGTGTAAACTTAATTAGTTTTATTTATCTTCAAACTGATATTATCTCGTTTTTACTCGACCTCGAGTAATATTTTGGCTTGAAGTGCCTGATTAAAATTTCAATGGCCTTAGTGATGAAAAATATTTATACAGCTTTTTAAAACGACATTTCTATAGAAATTTCTTATTATGTATATTACCTTTTTATTTCCATGAAAAGAACAAAGCGTAAACTTAATTAGTTTTATTTATCTTCAAACTGATATTATCTCGTTTTTACTCGACCTCGAGTAATATTTTGGCTTGAAGTGCTGATTAAAATTTCAATGGCCTTAGTGATGAAAAATATTTATACAGCTTTTTAAAACGACATTTCTATAGAAATTTCTTATTATGTATATTACCTTTTTATTTCCATGAAAAGAACAAAGCGTAAACTTAATTAGTTTTATTTGTCTTCAAACTGATATTATCTCGTTTTTACTCGACCTCGAGTAATATTTTGGCTTGAAGTGCCTGATTAAAAATTTCAATGGCCTTAGTGATGAAAAATATTTATACAGCTTTTTAAAACGACATTTCTATAGAAATTTCTTATTATGTATATTACCTTTTTATTTCCATGAAAAGAACAAAGCGTAAACTTAATTAGTTTTATTTGTCTTCAAACTGATATTATCTCGTTTTTACTCGACCTCGAGTAATATTTTGGCTTGAAGTGCCTGATTAAAATTTCAATGGCCTTAGTGATGAAAAATATTTATACAGCTTTTTAAAACGACATTTCTATAGAAATTTCTTATTATGTATATTACCTTTTTATTTCCATGAAAAGAACAAAGCGTAAACTTAATTAGTTTTATTTATCTTCAAACTGATATTATCTCGTTTTTACTCGACCTCGAGTAATATTTTGGCGTGAAGTGCCTAATTAAAATTTCAATGGCCTTAATGATGAAAAATATTTATACAGCTTTTTAAAACGACATTTCTATAGAAATTTCTTATTATGTATATTACCTTCTTATTTCCATGAAAAGAACAAAGTGTAAACTTAATTAGTTTTATTTATCTTCAAACTGATATTATCTCGTTTTTACTCGACCTCGAGTAATATTTTGGCTTGAAGTGCCTGATTAAAATTTCAATGGCCTTAGTGATGAAAAATATTTATACAGCTTTTTAAAACGACATTTCTATAGAAATTTCTTATTATGTATATTACCTTTTTATTTCCATGAAAAGAACAAAGCGTAAACTTAATTAGTTTTATTTATCTTCAAACTGATATTATCTCGTTTTTACTCGACCTCGAGTAATATTTTGGCGTGAAGTGCCTAATTAAAATTTCAATGGCCTTAATGATGAAAAATATTTATGCAGCTTTTTAAAACAACATTTCTATAGAAATTTCTTATTATCTATATTACCTTCTCATTTCTATGAAAAGAACAAAGTGTAAACTTAATTAGTTTTATTTGTCTTCAAACTGATATTATCTCGTTTTTACTCGACCTCGAGTAAATTTTTGGCTCGAAGTGCCTAATTAAAATTTCAATGGCCTTAATGATGAAAAATATTTACACAGCTTTTTAAAACGACATTTCTATAGAAATTTCTTATTATGTATATTACCTTTTTATTTCTATGAAAAGAACAAAGCGTAAATTTAGGCAAGATGCACACGAGGCGTAGCTTCATAGACGCGTACAAAATATGACGCAAGCTTCGATTTCTCTACGCCTCAAGATCTGCACACGAAGCTACTTTCGAGCGTCGCCACAAAAAGCAAACAATTATAGAAAACAAGTAAGGAAGGCTAAGTTCGGGTGTAACCGAACATTACATACTCAGTTGAGAGCTGTGGAGACAAAGAAAGGGAAATCACCATGTTGTAAAAGGAACCTAGGGTAACCCTGGAATGTGTTTGTATGACATGTGTATCAAATGGAAGGTACTAAAAAGTATTTTAAGAGGAAGTGGGCCATAGATCTATAGATGGACGCCATTTAGGGATATCGCCATAAAGGTGGACCAGGCCTGACTCGAGAATTTGTTTGTACAATATGGGTATCAAATAAAAGGTGTTAATGAGTATTTTAAAAGAGTGTGGGCCTAAGTACTATAGATGGACGCCTTTTCGAGATATCGCCATAAAGATGGACCAGGAGTGACTCTAGAATTTGTTTGTACGGTATGAGTATCAAATGAAAGGTGTTAATGAGTATTTTAAGAGGGCGTGGGCCTTAGTTCTATATGTGGACGCCTTTTCGAGATATCGTTATAAAAGTGGACCTGGGTTGACTCTAGAATGCGTTTGTACAATATGGGTGTCAAACATAAAGTGTAATAAGTTTTTTAAAAGGGAGTGGGCCTTTGTTCTATGGGTGGACGCCTTTTCGGGATATCGACATAAACGTGGACCAGGGGTGACTCTAGAATGTGTTTGTATAATATGGGTATCAAATGAAAGGTGCTAATGAGTATTTTAAAAGGGTGTGGGCCTAAGTTCTATAGGTGGACGTCTTTTCGAGATATCGCCATAAAGGTGGACCAGGGGTGACTCTAGAATTTATTTTGTACGATATGGGTATCAAATAAAAGGTATTAATGAGTATTTTAAAAGAGTGTGGGCCTAAGTACTATAGATGGACGCCTTTTCGAGATATCGCCATAAAGATGGACCAGGAGTGACTCTAGAATTTGTTTGTACGGTATGAGTATCAAATGAAAGGTGTTAATGAGTATTTTAAGAGGGCGTGGGCCTTAGTTCTATATGTGGACGCCTTTTCGAGATATCGTTATAAAAGTGGACCTGGGTTGACTCTAGAATGCGTTTGTACAATATGGGTGTCAAACATAAAGTGTAATAAGTTTTTTAAAAGGGAGTGGGCCTTTGTTCTATGGGTGGACGCCTTTTCGGGATATCGCCATAAACGTGGACCAGGGGTGACTCTAGAATGTGTTTGTACAATATGGGTATCAAATGAAAGGTGTTAATGAGTATTTTAAAAGGGTGTGGGCCTAGTTCTATAGGTGGACGCCTTTTCGAGATATCGCCATAAAGGTGGACCAGGGGTGACTCTAGAATTTATTTTGTACGATATGGGTATCAAATAAAAGGTATTAATGAGTATTTTAAAAGAGTGTGGGCCTAAGTTCTATAGATGGACGCCTTTTCGAGATATCGCCATAAAGATGGACCAGGAGTGACTCTAGAATTTGTTTGTACGGTATGAGTATCAAATGAAAGGTGTTAATGAGTATTTTAAGAGGGCGTGGGCCTTAGTTCTATATGTGGACGCCTTTTCGAGATATCGTTATAAAAGTGGACCTGGGTTGACTCTAGAATGCGTTTGTACAATATGGGTGTCAAACATAAAGTGTAATAAGTTTTTTAAAAGGGAGTGGGCCTTTGTTCTATGGGTGGACGCCTTTTCGGGATATCGCCATAAACGTGGACCAGGGGTGACTCTAGAATGTGTTTGTACAATATGGGTATCAAATGAAAGGTGCTAATGAGTATTTTAAAAGGGTGTGGGCCTTAGTTCTATAGGTGGACGCCTTTTCGGAATATCGTTATAAAAGTGGACCTGGGTTGACTCTAGAATGCGTTTGTACAATATGGGTGTCAAACTGAAAGTGTAATAAGTTTTTTAAAAGGGAGTGGGCCTTTGTTCTATGGGTGGACGCCTTTTCGGGATATCGCCATAAACGTGGACCAGGGGTGACTCTAGAATGTGTTTGTACAATATGGGTATCAAATGAAAGGTGCTAATGAGTATTTTAAAAGGGTGTGGGCCTTAGTTCTATAGGTGGACGCCTTTTCGAGATATCGCCATAAAGGTGGACCAGGGGTGACTCTAGAATTTGTTTGTACGATATGGGTATCAAATGAAAGGTGTTAATGACTATTTTAAAAGGGCGTGGGTCTTAGTTCTATAGGTGGACGCCTTTTCGAGATATCTCCATAAAGGTAGACCAGGGGTGACTCTAGAATTTGTTTGTACGATATGGGTATCAAATGAAAGGTGTTAATGAGTATTTTAAAAGGGAGTGGGCCTTAGTTCTATAGGTGGATGCCTTTTCGAGATATCGCCATAAAGGTGGGCCAGGGGTGACTCTAGAACTTTTGTGTACGATATGGGTATCAAATGAAAGGTGTTAATGAGTATTTTAAAAGGGTGTGGGCCTTAGTTCTATAGGTGGACGCCTTTTCGAGATATCGCCATAAAGGTGGACCAGGGGTGACTCTAGAATTTGTTTGTACGATATGGGTATCAAATGAAAGGTGTTAATGAGTATTTTAAAAGGGCGTGGGCCTTAGTTCTATAGGTGGATGCCTTTTCGATATATCGACATAAAGGTGGACCAGGGGTGACTCTAGAATTTGTTTATACGATATGGGTATCGAAATGAAAGGTGTTAATGAGTATTTTAAAAGGGAGTGGGCCTTAGTTCTATAGGTGGATGCCTTTTCGAGATATCGCCATAAAGGTGGGCCAGGGGTGACTCTAGAATTTTTGTGTACGATATGAGTATCAAACGAAAGGTGTTAATGAGTATTTTAAAAAGGCGTGGGCCTTAGTTCTATAGGTGGACGCCTTTTCGAGATATCGACATAAAGGTGGACCAGGGGTGACTCTAGAATTTGTTTGTACGATATGGGTATCAAATGAAAGGTGTTAATGAGTATTTTAAAAAGGAGTGGGCCTTAGTTCTATATGTGAACGCCTTTTCGAGATATCGCCATAAACGTGGACCAGGGGTGACTCTAGAATGTGTTTGTACGATATGGGTATCAAATTATAGGTATTAATGAGGGTTTTAAAAGGGAGTGGCCCTTAGTTGTATATGTGAAGGCGTTTTCGAGATATCTACCAAAATGTGGACCAGGGTGATCCAGAACATCATCTGTCGGGTACCGCTAGTTTATTTATATATGTAATACCACGAACAGTATTCCTTCCAAGATTCCAAGGGCTTTTGATTTCGCCCTGCAAAACTTTTTCATTTTCTTCTACTTAATATGGTAGGTGTCACACCCATTTTACCAAGTTTTTTTCTAAAGTTATATTTTGCGTCAATAGACCAATACAATTACCATGTTTCATCCATTTTTTTCGTATTTGGTATATAATTATGGCATTTTTTTCATTTTTCGTAATTTTCGATATCGAAAAAGTGGGCGTGGTCATAGTCGGATTTCGGCCATTTTTTATACCAATACAAAGTGAGTTCAGATAAGTACGTGAACTGAGTTTAGTAAAGATATATCGATTTTTGCTCAAGTTATCGTGTTAACGGCCGAGCGGAAGGACAGACGGTCGACTGTGTATAAAAACTGGGCGTGGCTTCAACCGATTTCGCCCTTTTTCACAGAAAACAGTTATCGTCCTAGAAGCTAAGCCTCTACCAAATTTCACAAGGATTGGTTAATTTTTGTTCGACTTATGGCATTACAAGCATCCTAGACAAATTAAATGAAAAAGGGCGAAGCCACGCCCATTTTGAAATTTTCTTTTATTTTTGTATTTTTTTGCACCATATTATTACTGGAGTTGAATGTTGGCATAATTTACTTATATGCTGTAAAGATATTAACTTTTCTTTTAAAATTTGAATTTAAAAAAAAATTTTTTTAAAAAGTGGGCGTGGTCGTTCTCCGATTTTGCTAATTTTTATTAAGCAGACATAAAGTAATAAGAGTAACGTTCCTGCCAAATTTCATCATGATATCTTCAACGACTGCCAAATTACAGCTTGCAAAACTTCTAAATTGCCTTCATTTAAAAGTGGGCGGTGCCACGCCCATTGTCCAAAATTTTACTAGTTTTCTATTCTGCGTCATAAGCTCAACTCACCTACCAAGTTTCATCGCTTAATGCGTATTTGGTAATGAATTATCGCACTTTTTCGATTTTTCGAAATTTTCGATATCGAAAAAGTGGGCGTGGTTATTGTCCGATATCGTTCATTTTAAATAGCGATCTGAGATGAGTGCCCAGGAACCTACGTACCAAATTTCATCAAGATACCTCAAAATTTACTCAAGTTATCGTGTTAACGGACAGACGGACGGACGGACGGACATGGCTCAATCGAATTTTTTTTCGATACTGATGATTTGATATATGGAAGTCTATATCTATCTCGATTCCTTTATACCTGTACAACCAACCGTTATGCAATCAAAGTTAATATACTCTGTGAGCTCTGCTCAACTGAGTATAAAAAACAAGTAAGGAAGGTTAAGTTCGGGTGTAACCGAACATTACATACTCAGTTGAGAGCTATGGTGACAACATAAGGGAAAATAACCATGTAGGAAAATGAACCGAGGGAAACCCTGGAATGTGTTTGTATGACATGCGTATCAAATGAAGGCATTAAAGAGTATTTTATGAGGGAGTGGGCCATAGTTCTATAGGTGGACGTCATTTAGGGATATAGCCATAAAGGTGAATCAGGGTTGACTCCAGAATGCGTTTGTACGATATGGGTATCAAATGAAAGGTGTTAATGAGTATTTTAAAAGGGAGTAATCCTTAGTTCCATAGGTGGACGCCGTTTCGATATATCGCCATAAAGGTGGACCAGGGGTGACCCTAGAATTTGTTTGTACAATATGGGCATCAAAAGAAAGGTGTTAATGAGTATTTTAAAAGGGAGTAATCCTTAGTTCCATAGCTGGACGCCGTTTCGAGATATCGCCATAAAGGTGAACCAGGGGTGACCCTAGAATTTGTTTGTACAATATTGGCATCAAACGAAAGGTGTTAATGAGTATTTTAAAAGGGAGTGGGCCTTAGTTCATAGGTGGACGCCGTTTCGAAATATCGCCACAAAGGTGGACCAGGGGTGACTCTAGAATGTGTTTGTACGATATGGGTATCAAATTAAAGGTACTAATGAGGGTTTTTAAAAGGGAGTGGTGGTTGTTGTATAGGTGGTCGCATTTTCGAGATATCGCCATAAAGGTGGACCAGGGGTGACCCTAGAATTTGTTTGTACAATATGGGTATCAAAAGAAAGGTGTTAATGAGTATTTTAAAAGGGTGTAATCCTTAGTTCCATAATCGGTGTGACCCGCCCCGATTCTACGCGCCTTCAGCAGACTATTCGCCATAAAAGGTGAGCAGCAAGGGTGTCGACCCTTTTACAAATTTGTTTTGGTACACATGTCATAATAGATGGGCTTATCAGAAAAGACAAGGATGGTTAATGACAGTACATTGTATGAGGTCCTTCAATTCATTCTAACAAACAAAGGAGACGGCCGTTGGGGCTCCTTAGTTCTATGCGCTTCAGAGACGGCCCCATTTCGGACAAATATACGCTACTAAAGAGTGCGTGCCAGGGGATTACCTGATCCATAATAGGCTTAGACAATTCGCAGTTTGTATGATTAGGGGTATCAAAACCTTAAAGTTATTAAATAAAAGAGAGTTTTAAGAAAGAGGAACGGTCCATTCTCCTCCGTCCGATCGTCACCCAAAAGTCGGTGGTAGTTTGGTAAAATAGGCTGACAGTGGCCGCTTTTCCATCGATATCGACCATGAAATGGTGGGACCAGGGGACCCAGAAACATTAATCTGTTGCAGATACCGTTAATATTTCCTAGATACAGTAATAACCTGCCCACAAGATTTTAAAGGGATTTCCCTTTATTATCCCCGCTCTGCACCAGAAACTTTTTCATTTCTTTGTTACTAAACGGTAGTTAGTGTCACAACCATTTTAAATGCTTTTTTCTAAACAGATATAATCCTCGCCAGTCAATAAACAATCCAAGTACCTTACCTGGTTAATCTCGTTGTTCGTTAGTTGTTAATAGAATCTTATGGTCATATTTTTATTTTATCGTAATTTTGCGATATCGAAAAAAGTGGGTCGTTTCATTTTTATTACCCAAGAGATAAGAGTGATGTTCAAAGTAAAGCACACGTGGAACTACAGGTCGTCGTAAAGATATGTTCGATTTCTTTGCTCATCAAGCTAATCGTAGCGGTTAACGGGCACACGACTTGTGGTATAACAATACTGGTTGGTGGCATCAACAACCACTTTATCCCGACCCATTTCACAGGAATAACAGTTAGCCAAAAAGTCATGAAACTCTATGGAGATTAAAGACACCTGATAATAACTCAATTAGACAAATTAAACTACCCTTGGCAAAACAAAAACGGTATGGCCGGAGCCACCGACCCATTTTAGGAAAATTTCTTTTATGTTTAGTATTTTGTTGCACACACATCATTCACTCGGAGTGATATGACTCGACATAAACTGTTACTTATACTACTGACCTAAATGAATTATAAAATTTTTTACGTTAACACAATTTATCTCCCTCTTAGAAAAAAAATTTTTTTTACGACAGTCCTAAGGGACGTGGTTCCTTCCTCCCGATTCTTGCAAATGTTTTATTAAGCATACATATAGTAATGATGGAGTTAATGTTCCCTGCCAAAATAATTTTTCATAATGGATATTCTTCAACGGGGACTGCCAAAATAGCTTGGTTAAAACAAATTTTAAAAATAAAACCTCTTGTTAAAAGTGGGCATCGTTGTCTGTCCCACAACCCATTGTCCAAAATTTTACTATTTTCATTCTTGCGTCATAACGTTCAAACTCATCCTAACCACAGTTCGGTCGATTTCTATCATGTCTAATATGTAACCACGGAATTACTGCAACTTTATTCGGGTTTTTTGAATAATTTTCGATATCGAAAAATACGCTGGGCGTTGGTTATAGTCCGATATCGTTCTTTTAAAATAGCGACTGCTGAAGAAAGAGTGCTAAGGAAATCTACATCAACCAAATTCGCATCAAGAGAAAGAAAACAACCCTCAAAACTTACTCAAGTATGTCGTTGTAACAGGACGCGGACGGGAAGGCACGGACAATGGCTCAATCAAATATCTTTTTTTTCGATCCTACTATTTTGATATATGGACAAAGCATTATCTATTCTCGATTCACATTTATCATATTGGTACAACCAAACACCGTAATCCCAATCAAGACCCACCTTAATATAAACCTCTGTCAAGCCTACATGCTCAACTGAGTATAATCAATTAAATTCAAATAGTATTTCGGGTATAATCCACGTCACAGAAAACCAAAGCAGGCACGAGAAAACTAGGGTAATTTGTTGTCAAATATATGACCAACCGCCCCGGAACTACAAGAGCACCGGAGGCACGCGAAGAAAAAAGTGGATTTTTTAGTCTGTCTCCAACCACTCTTTCTAAAATGCCATTCTATAGACAGTCGTCACACAAACAAACGATGTCAAAACACAAGTGCACCATATGGACGATAGCAAAGAGCTAAAGAATGAGACCTTTTTATGGTGTTCTGAATGCTCCTCTCTTTCCGTTCTCGGGATAATATACCCTTGTCACGCATTATATTGTTAATAAAACCTAAGACGTAATACAAGCCGCAATTGGAACTGAGAACCGAACATATGTCGAGGCATATTTATCGGTAACCCGCTTATCGGTCAAAACCTCCTGTTATCATAAACAGACTCTATATGCCATTCCGACACCGACAACCCTATAGGAATCAATGAATCGAATTATTGGTGACCTATACAAAGGCGTAACACGTATCCTTAGCCACACAACCCAATTGCGTTTTTTAAGGGTTGTTTTTTACAGTCCGGAACGATACAAAGCTGGATTTACGTAGGGATACGACTACAACAGCCATCGGCATTTTGGAAATACAGATGTGTTAGTGAGGAGAAGCGCGATAATCGCGCAACATTAATCTGAGGATTCAGGGTTTTTGCGCTTAGTTCTCCATTCGCTATATTTACGCCATGATGAAATGAATCATGAAGACTTTCTCGAAATTTATCTGAGAGCGCAGCTGAAAAACTGTGAAACATTTTTTATCATATTGGCCATTAGATACACAATCATGCTCAAAATTCAAGTTTGAGGCATTCAGAAAAACTTTGGCAGTATTTTACACTAGGTAAAGCGTTTAATTTATAATTTTCACCGGAAAACTTACTCAAGATTGTCAAATGGGATATCCCAAAAAAAATCGAATTTTTTGGTCCGGATTACAAATCCGGACAGGAACAAAATAACTACACTTTTTGCACCCAGTGGAACAAATTGTATCAACCCGGTGAACTAAAACCACACCGGCGTTCTTCATCAGGTAGCAACGTTTGTCGAATTCGTGTTGAACAAAAGTATCAGCTTCCGATAAGTCTTGTCGCACTATTTGCTGCGTAAATTGATTATGCGGATATGCAAATTACTAAAAGGCTCTAGAGTCTTCCTCAGGGTGGAGCGCTTGTCAAAATCATTCCACTTCTTTGACAGCATGAGGAGAGTAGTTACATTAAAAAGTGTAATATATTATTACACAGTCTTATGGCGTCTTATTCTCAGACGTTGTCATGTGGATAAGTAACACTACAATCGGTATGGATTACTCATAACCATTCTTTGAGTCCGCAAACACTTATGGGCACTAACCTGGGTTTGTCAGCGACAACAAAGCAAAGCAAACTGCAAATTCCGAAATATATAAACAATTCAACAAAGTTTTTACTGTACACTTATCGTAGTGCACAGTCCACGACAACCAAACTAAACATGAACTTTATTACCAAGAACTTTGCATTTTTTATTAAATGTAATACGTTTTTCCATCACCTTACTTGGATGTAGTTTTACACGACTTTGAAAACTAGTATCGAACGAACCGAACGGACATCACCATCTTATTTGGAAGTTTATCCACCTTTGGTAACAACCGCGTCTTAGTTATCTAGGGAGAAAACCATCTATAGCCATCCTGATGTTCGAGCCCTCTTTTCTTTTAAATGTCGGGCCGCGGGAGCATTTGTTCGCGCCTGAGGGCTAATTACCCGTCCAAATAGAACTCGATTAAACCCCAAGTGATACGGCTAGCCCCCTTTATCCACACTTTCTGATGCTGAACCAAAATGGTATATGCACATACACATATGTATATCCCACCATACAATTTAAAAAACGCCAAAAAATTCTACTTAAGAAATTACGATAATTACCTCAGATTCATCTACCGACGTGACAGTACTAATGCCTATAGTCACCACCCCAGCAAAAGGCTAGTTATTTCATATCCATCGTTGCCGTTAAATCCCAATGAGACGATATTCAACTACAATTTATACCTCAGCACTGTCAGAAAAAGCGTGGGCAATGGTTAGTGACACACAGCTCCACAAAACAAGACCTGACCCCGCCTTTATGACACATCCATAAATTTTACATACTCGAAATGCGAAAGAACCTTAAAGCCCAAGAAATTCCACCGTGTGTTGGATCAGACTAGATGAGAAATTTTCTCTAAGGAAGAGTTTGAAAATAGACGCCAGAACGAAATAGTTTGCAAGTTTAGTCCCTTCGAGATTTGTAATACCAGCCGGACACCATTAAATAAATTCTGAAGTTTTTATGATAATGTCCCAATTTTGACAGACCACACTTAGGAGAATAAGTATCTTCCGTGGCGTGTGGGGAGGTCTGGAATAATTATAAATTAAACTTTACCACGTAAAAATAATCCCAAAATTTTAATCTGAAATGCCGAAAAATTTT
>JARSSU010042843.1:0-31152 GCA_029619165.1 Eurosta solidaginis
TCGAGTCGCGTTAAGCTGTTGCTGTACTACTGTATTGCTTGCGCACTTGCACTCGACTATCTTCTGTTGGGAACAGTTCACGGTTCACTTCGTTCACTGCTTTTCTGCTTCGTTTTCACGAATGCTAATTTTAACATCGCGAAGCTGTTGCTTTTTCTCGCCGCTTGCTGCGCGGTTCGTTGGAGCAACCCACTTTTTAGCTGCGTCAGCAGCGCAGTCCGTCGGAGCACCAAAATTTAATATTTGACGCTGAATGCGCGTACCTTTTTGGCAAGTACACCTTACACACTCGATTCTAAGGGATTTTCTTGTTCACCTTCTCGCAATTTTTTTTATTTGTTTGCACTTTTGATGCTTGTTTTTTCGTGTGCTTATTTGGTTTTCGCACTAGCATTCGATTTCCCACTTTTAAGCGTTCAATTCGGCTTACCTTAAAAATTTTCTATGCGTTTTCAATTAACGCTGACACATCTATCCCGGACGAGCCCACATTTGTGGTAAATAAAACGCTCCCGGTTGATTTTGCTGGTTATTTATAAGTTTTAATTAATGTTAATTGTATTTTAGTTACATTCGCACTTAGGTTAAATTATAGGGTTTTATTTGTTAGCGCTCACAGATTAACGTCTGCGAATTTACATTCCTCGTATTCAACTGAACTCAACTGTTCAAACGATGGCCGCTCTTCGATTTGGTCTATCAGACGCTTCGTTATATTTTCGACAGGTTGCCGCTTAACCCTTGGGTGAACTATTCTATAGGTTGCCAGCTGTACATTTAATTGCTAGCTATACTTAAACCTAGCTCTTAACTAAATGTCCCTTCCTACATATATTCAGATAATTCGAGCTAAAGCATATTATTATTGTCTCAGATGACCATTGCGTTTTCATCCTAAAGGAAATTTCCGTCTCGAAAACCCCACAATTTCGCCTTAAACAGTAACGGTATGGCAACGCTTCTGACAAAACAACAATCATTATGAAACTTCAAAAGTCCCCAAATACGTCAAAAAATTTTGAGTGGAACTACCTTCTTTTTTGTATCATGGGTTAATCATGCTACGAAAATTTCATTTAAAAAACCTAAAAAATCATTTTTGGCTTGCCATGTAAATATTTTTTTTAAGTCGCTTAGCAGGTTTACACTCCACGTTAAGTATTTTTTTATGAATAAGGCAATTCCCTGAGCTCCTATTCACTTGCCTTTATTTTACTGGAAGGTTTTGCGGAGTGTTTTTGATGGTCCAACATTAAGATAGCGTCCCGGAAGCTGTTAAGTCATACAGCCATGTATTGCGCTCAATAACCCCTTGAATCCCTAAGCTAATATTCCTATTTCGACACGCCTGAAGGAGTCCACATAGAACACCAAAAGTGGCTTAATGTTAAATACCCACAAGCTAACTCCACCCAATTAAGATATCTCTGCAGAAAGGACTTTGTCCATAATAAACCCGTTTTGCCGCTCTCTCGTCCATTACCTCATTAAGCACTCCACTCAGGATCCTATAGCTCCTCGCCTCCAGGTCAACCATACAAAATTCCTTTAAACCAGTTTATCGCCGATCCGGACCAAGGTGAACGTTTCTGTCACCGGGTCACCCCTTCTTCAGCGACTGCCCTTCAACACTTCTTTCTTTCTGCCCTTTCCATTCTTTTCTTTGCACCATCTTGCCTCCCGTCTAGGTTTATCCTTGCCGACTTGGCCTCTTGCCGTTCTTCTCGCACTCTTCGTGCTGTCTTTATCGCTCCTCTATGCTCTCGATACTCCCTTTGTATGTCATCATCCCCTAGATCTTCTTTCCTCCCCTCTTTCCATCCTCCTGTCCACACTTAGAACTTTGCTCCACGGGCCCCCCCCTTCCCTCTCTTTGAAAAGTTAGAACCCAAAAACAACAAAAATACTTGCGGTTTCCTTACGGAAGATATGCCTATGGAACTAGTATCAGATTAGATGACGGCACCATTGTGAATGAATAAATATTAAAAATAGATAAAAAAGGAAAAAGACAGAGGCGGAGAGGTAAAAAGAAAAAAATAAAAAAAAGTTTAAAAATTAAAAAAAAGGGGAGGAGTAAATTTATAAAAAAAATATAAAAAAATGGAGTAAGGAGTAAGATAGTACCCGATAAACAAAAGTGACAGTGATGTTAAAAAAAAGAAAAAAAAACAAAAAACCAAAAAGCACGGAAAAAGAGGTATACGACCCCACCGTATGTTCAAAAAAATAAATGCAACAGAGCGGTACGCGACCCCCGCAAACGGAAGCAAAGAAAGAAAGTACAGGAACAGAAGAAAGAAAGAAGAGGAAGAAAAAAAGAAATAGAAGGAATAGAAGGGAATATGAAAGGGGAATAAGGAAAAGAAAGAAAAGAAACAAGAGAAGAGGGGAAAAGAGATGAAAAGAAAAAAAAAGAAAAGAAAATAAGGAGAAGAAGGGAAAGAAGGAAAGAAAAGGAAGGAAAAGAATGAAAGGGGGGAAAATGAAAAGAAAGAAGAATAAAGAAGAAAGAAAAAGAAAAGAGGGGGGGGGGGAAAAGGAGAAAGAAGAAAGGGGAGAAAAGAAAGGAAAAAAAGAATAGGAAAAGAGAGAAAGAAAAAGTGAGGAAAGGAAGGAAAAAAGAAAAGAGAAGATAAAGAAAGGAAGAGGGGGATTGGAGAAAGAAAAAAGAGAAAGAAAAGAAAGGGGAAGGAAAGGAAAAGAAAGAAAGAAATGTGAGGGGAAAAGAAAAGGGGAAAAGAGGGAAAAAGAAGAAAAGAAAAGGTTTACAGAGAAAGAATAAGACAGGGGAGAAAAAGAAAGGGGAATGGAAGAAAGAGAAAGAAAGACAGAAAAAGAAAGAAAAGAAGGAAAAGGAAAAAGGAAAAGAAAGTAAAAAAGAAAAAAAACATGGAAAAAGAAGAGAGAAGAAAAAGGAAAGAAAGGGGAGGAAAGGAAAGGGGGGGGAACAAGCAAAGGGAAAGAGGAGAACGGACGAGAACGGGGAAAGAAGAGAACGGGGATAAGGAAAGAAGAAAAGAAAGGTGACAAGAAAAGGAAAGACACAAGGGAGTAGGAAAAGAAAGAAAGGAGAAATTAGACCCCGAGAGGGCACGCCGGGGCCGTCCCTTGCGGCGGGCCCCCTTCATCCCGCATTCGGTCGGGACGGCCGGTCAGATGGTCGGATAGGTATCATTAGGTTCCGCTCATCGTGTCGCCACTTTTGTCATTTGAGCTTTCACCGTCCACCTCCTTCGCATCTTTGTTGTTTTATTTTTAGTATTATAATTAACCCTCCTTTCTTTCTTTCTTTATTTTTGTTCGCTAACTCCCGCATTCTATGGTCCCTTACTTTTAGTATTTTTTTGTATCTATTTTCGTATATTATTTTATTTTGTGTCGCACCTTTGTTTCCATCTCGCCGCCGCATTTTCGTGAATGTGTTGTTTTCTTGTGCTAATTACGTTTTGTATACGTTTCTTTGTTCTTTATTTTTATTTATGATTATATATAACCTCCCGCCTTCTATTAATGATAATTTATATACGATCGAAAAAAAAAAAAAATTATTTCGTATAATAACAAAAGAAAAAGAAAAAAAAAAAATATAAGCTTAAACATAAAAGATAACAAAAAACAAAATAACAGTCACATGAAAACAAGAAAAAAATGCATTCTCCCTTATTACCATACCCCGAATCCCGAATGCTTATACAAGTACGAAAAAGGGGGTTTTTTTACCTTCCAAACATTTTCCAACCCAACATTTTGCTTTTCATCGGTCCCTCTTTTATTTCTACAACTAATCTCAAAACCGCATTTAGATATCTTTTAGGGAGAAAACAAACCAAAATGTTGTAGACAAACAAAAATACTTTCTGTGTTCTTCAAACAGGGTGTACGAAAGATATGAGGGTGGTTACGGATGCGATAGTTACACATTAAAAGTACATACATTAGGTATGTCGGGGTTGGTTCTAGATAAGTAAAAGTTTAGCCTGTTACAGTATCCAGATTAAAGTTGAGCTGGAGTGACGCGCGTTTCCCAGGCGAGGTTGCTCTCCTCAACTGCATGTTCGGGGTATTTGTCTGTGAAAATGGGGTTCGCAGGGCAAATATTGGCACGGCTGGCTTCCTGAGTGCCGAATAATCGTTAACATTTCTATTGCTGTCGTTTACGCTGGTCATATATTTAGACCAAACTCTTCTTTGCCTTAAAGCTTAATCCTTTTACTATTTTAACTGGCTTTTGCAGCTAGCCTTATGCACCTTTGAAATTGAACATTGTGCCCTCGTACATATGCATAGATATGCTGGTATAAACAGTTTTGTTACATCGCCATTTTCAGGCTTTAACTTTACTCGTATATACAGTTTCTTTGTTCCTCACTCTGATCGAAACTACAGCACAAACTTGAAAGCAGACACTCACAGATATAACCCGTCCTGGTGCTTACAGTGCTGATGGCTTGTGTTCGCTTGCTGTTTTCTACGCCAAGGAATTTTGCAGTTTTGTCAGGGTCACCGTTTGACAGTTTGTCTATTTGTTTGTTTAGTACTTTTCCTTTTATTTTAGTACATAATCTTTCCTTTTTATTATTTATCTATTTGTTTCAGTTTGGCACAAATGAAAGTCGCAAAGAAAATTACAATAATAATAAAATAAAGAAAAGAAAATTTAGTTGCGGCAATATTAAATCAAACAATGAACCATGAAAAACAATAACAAAAACATACGTACATTGGAAACAGGGTCGGGCCCTAGGCAACCATCAATTTAGGGGACATTTTTTATTGTCACAAATAAAATTAATACCTACATTTTAAACATGTCGTTTTCTACATTTGTTTTCGGCAAATTCATCAATTATATCATCAAGATCTATTTTGTTCAATAAATCTGACTCAATGCAAAGTATACCAACATCTCGAGTCGCTCTTGTCGCGTGTAGCTCTTTCAGCAGCTTTGATTCGTTTTAATTGCGAGAAGGATCGTTCGGCAGAACAATTTGTGATCATTAATTTAAAAAAAATCGGAAGAGCTATTTCTATGCTAGGAAATACATCGGCTAATTGATGTTCCATTAGAATCTTATACAAATAACTATGAGTTATTTAATAATTTGGGAAAAATTTTTAAACAACGTGACATCAGAACGGACAAGGCGACAGCTGTTTCGATTATACCTTGTAAATCTCTTCAAAGCCTTTTCTCCCGGGAGTGGGAGTTTATTAAATAAATTATAAAATTAACAAATTGCTTCAAATAAATCTTTTCATACATTTAAAAAAGCAATACGGGCAATCCCCGATTAAATCATACAAACAGTCAAAATTGGTTAATTCGTTGTAGTTCTATAAATAGAACAAAAAAAAACAAGTAAGAACGGGACTGTCTTCGACTGTGCCGAAGACTTCATACCTTTCATGAATGGGGCTGAACAATAATCTTATCCCGTTCGTAATCTCCGAATAATCGGATGTATAAGATAAGAAATATATAGTGAACAGATCTACATACCTTAACGATTTTTAAGATAAATATAAAATAAAAAACAGGTAGGTAATTTGTGTGAGGATGCAAAGTTTCAGGTTTTTTGTGGTCTGCGTGTAAAAACTATGACTACGAATCACGTATTTCAAACAAATATGACGTAAACGTAACTATTTGATGAAATTTGATGAATTTTGAAGCTTCTAGCCGTAAAAAAGGGGCCAAAATGACAGTTTATATGAAGTATATAATATATATACCACCGATCTCTATGATTTTTTCAGACAACAATATATGCTATATACGTAAGCATTTTGTGAAATTTGAAGCTTCTAGCTGTTAAAACGGGGCAGAAATTGCGCAAAGTTTCTTATCTGAACGATCGGTTGTATGAGATATATACTATTATACACCGACTCAATATTTTTCGACCATATATGCTATACACGTAAGCATTTGGTGAAATTGACTTTGCTAAAATGCGCATAATCTATATACTATATATCACCGACTCGTGAATCTAAACTAGCATGAAATTTAGCTTGTTAAAATGGGGTAGAAATGCGAAAAGTCTTATCTGAACAATCGGTTGTAGAGATATAACTATATATACACCGATGTCTATGATTTTTTCAGACACAATATATGCTATATACGTAAGCATCAGTGAAATTTGAAGCTTATAGCTGTTAAAATGGGGTAAAATTGCGAAAAGTTTCTTATCTGAACAATCGGTTGTATGAGATATATACTATATATACAACCGATCTCTATGATTTTTTCAGACAACAATATATGCTATATACGTAAGCAATCGGTGAAATTTGAAGCTTATAGCTGTTAAAATGGGGTAGAAATTGCGAAAAGTTTCTTATCTGAACAATCGCTTGTATGAGATATATACTATATATACAACCGATCTCTATGATTTTTTCAGACAACAATATATGCTATATACGTAAGTATTCGGTGAAATTTGAAGCTTCTAGCTGTTAAAATGGGGCTAAAATTTGCGAAAAATATATATATATATACTATATATACCACCATATATATACTATATATACCACCGATCTTTATGATTTTTTCAGACAACAATATATGCTATATATGTAAGCATTCGTTGAAATTTGAAGCCTCTAGCTCTTAAAATAGGGCAGTAATTCGAAAAGTTCCTTATCTGAACAATCGGTTGTGGGGGATATATACTATATATACGACCGATCTCATAAATTTTTTCAGGCAACAATATGTGCAATATACGAAAGTATATGGTGAAGTTTGAAGCTTCAATCTGTTAAATTGGGTAAGATATTACAAAAATCCTCTTTTTCTGAAAAATCGGTTGTATGGAGGATATATGCTATAGTGGTCCGATCCGGTCGGTTCCGACAAATGTCTAATCGGTCACCCAAATACACCCGCTCACCAAATTTTATCAAGATATCTCAAAAATTGAGGGACTAGTTTGCATACAAACAGACAGACGGACAGACGGACAGACGACATGGCTAAATCAACTCAGCTCTTCAACCTGATTATTTCGGTATACTTAATGGTGGGTCTATCTATTTTCCTTTAAGGACTTACAATTTTCGGTTTCGTGACGAAATTAATATACCATTTCATTTTCATGAAAGGTATAAAAACAGGTAGGTAATTTGTGTGAGGATGCAAAGTTTCAGGTTTTTTGTGGTCTGCGTGTAAAAACTATGACTACGAATCACGTATTTCAACAATATATGACGTAAACGTAACTATTTGATGAAATTTGATGAATTTTGAAGCTTCTAGCCGTAAAAAGGGGGCAAAAATTAGAGTTTATATGGGGTATATAATATATATACCACCGATCTCTATGATTTTTTCAGACAACAATATATGCTATATACGTAAGCATATGGTGAAATTTGAAGCGTCTAGCTGTTAAAAAGGGGCAGAAATTGCGCAAAGTTTCTTAACTGAACAATCGGTTGTATGAGATATATATTATATATACCACCGATCTCAACGATTTTTTCAGACAACAATATATGCTATACACGTAAGCATTTGGTGAAATTTGAAGCTTCTAGCTGTTAAAATGGGGAAGAAATTGCGCAAAGTTTCTTATCTGAACAATCGGTTGTATGGGATATATACTATATATACCACCGGTATCTATGATTTTCTCAGACAACAATATATGCTATACACGTAAGCATTTGGTGAAATTTGAACATATCTAAACGATTTTTAAGATAAATATAAAATAAAAAATAGGTAGGTAATCTGTGTGAGGATGCAAAGCTTCACGTTTTTTGTGGTCTGCATGTAAAAAATATGACTACGAATCGCGTATTTCAAAAATATATGACGTAAACGTAACTATTTGATGAAATTTGATGAATTTTGAAGCTTCTAGCCGTAAAAAAGGGGTCAAAATGACAGTTTATATGAAGTATATAATATATATACCACCGATCTCTATGATTTTTTCAGACAACAATATATGCTATATACGTAAGCATTTTGTGAAATTTGAAGCTTCTAGCTGTTAAAACGGGGCAGAAATTGCGCAAAGTTTCTTATCTGAACAATCGGTTGTATGAGATATATACTATGTATACCACCGATCTCAATGATTTTTTCAGACATCAATATATGCTATACACGTAAGCATTTGGTGAAATTTGAAGCTTCTAGCTGTTAAAATGGGGCCGAAATCGTAAAAAAAATATATATATACTATATATATACTATATATACCATCATATATATATTATATATATCACCGATCTCTATGATTTTTTGACAAAACAATACATACTATATACGTAAGCAATCGGTGAAATTTGAAGCTTATAGCTGTTAAAATGGGGTAGAAATTGCGAAAAGTTTCTTATCTGAACAATCGGTTGTATGAGATATATACTATATATACAACCGATCTCTATGATTTTTTCAGACAACAATATATGCTATATACGTAAGCAATCGGTGAAATTTGAAGCTTATAGCTGTTAAAATGGGGTAGAAATTGCGAAAAGTTTCTTATCTGAACAATCGGTTGTATGAGATATATACTATATATACAACCGATCTCTATGATTTTTTCAGACAACAATATATGCTATATACGTAAGCAATCGGTGAAATTTGAAGCTTATAGCTGTTAAAATGGGGTAGAAATTGCGAAAAGTTTCTTATCTGAACAATCGGTTGTATGAGATATATACTATATATACAACCGATCTCTATGATTTTTTCAGACAACAATATATGCTATATACGTAAGTATTCGGTGAAATTTGAAGCTTCTAGCTGTTAAAAATGGGGCTAAAATTTGCGAAAATATATATATATATATATATATCTATATATATACCATATATATACTATATATACCACCGATCTTTATGATTTTTTCAGACAACAATATATGCTATATATGTAAGCATTCGTTGAAATTTGAAGCCTCTAGCTCTTAAAATAGGGCAGTAATTACGAAAAGTTCCTTATCTGAACAATCGGTTGTGGGGGATATATACTATATATACGACCGATCTCATACATTTTTTCAGGCAACAATATGTGCAATATACGAAAGTATATGGTGAAGTTTGAAGCTTCAATCTGTTAAATTGGGTAAGATATTACAAAAATCCTCTTTTTCTGAAAAATCGGTTGTATGGAGGATATATGCTATAGTGGTCCCGATCCGGTCGGTTCCGACAAATGTCTAATCGGACACCCAAATACACCCGCTCACCAAATTTTATCAAGATATCTCAAAAATTGAGGGACTAGTTTGCATACAAACAGACAGACGGACAGACGGACATGGCTAAATCAACTCAGCTCTTCAACCTGATTATTTCGGTATACTTAATGGTGGGTCTATCTATTTTCCTTTAAGGACTTACAATTTTCGGTTTCGTGACGAAATTAATATACCATTTCATTTTCATGAAAGGTATAAAAACAGCAACAAAACAAAAGTTTCTTTGAAAAACCGCCGTACGAAATATAGCTTTAACACATAATTGCATACGAAGTATGCATGTGTAAAAAGATTAAAATATGCAAAAAGAAGGCAATTGGGAAAAACTTTACAACAACTAAG
This sequence comes from Eurosta solidaginis, assembly GCA_029619165.1. Lineage (NCBI taxonomy): Eukaryota > Metazoa > Arthropoda > Insecta > Diptera > Tephritidae > Eurosta > Eurosta solidaginis. The sequence continues at coordinate 9,582 of JARSSU010042843.1, forward strand.
GCATGGCGTAGCTGAATGCGTTTATAACCATTTCAACTATCGTAGGAGTGCGGGTTCGACTCCACTCCCGGGAGAAAAGGCTTTGAAGAGATTTACAAGGTATAATCGAAACAGCTGTCGCCTTGTCCGTTTCTGATGTCACGTTGTTTAAAAATTTTTCCCAAATTATTAAATAAATTATAAAATTAACAAATTGCTTCAAATAAATGTTTTCATACATTTAAAAAAGCAATACGGGCAATCCCCGATTAAATCATACTATGAGTTTTTTGTGCATCAGTGTATCTGGAGTTCACGTAACTTTGGAATTGTTTCATTTCAATGAAAAATTCTTCCAAATCTCTAGAATAAAAACGAACTAAGTTATTTATAGCTTCATGGAGATCTCCATCACTTAGAGAAAGGTTGATGAGAAATGCAAATCTCTCTGAAACTTCCAGATACACTTCGCACGTCGTTTGATTCATTGTGAAGATTGATTTTGTCCTAAAATCACTGCGAGGCGAAAATTCTACTTCTGGACTTCTGGAGCATTTTCATTTTTTCTACGAGTACGTTTTACGATTTCTGTATAACCTACACAGGTAATAATTGTTTTGTTTTTTCCTCGAAGTCATTGAACTTTTCACGGAATGAAACTAAACCCTTCTAACAATCCGTACAAAAAACCACACGTTTGCAAATCTGCCTTTTCACTTTGTAATGACTTCCTCACTGAACGCAAAGCAGTCAAAATAGAGTTCCATAAAATCAACATGAAATCAAATTCGCATTTTCGCATTTTATTTCGCGATACACGTCGCCTCATAACGAGTATCAGTATTTTGTGATTCATCATCAGCAATGATTTCTAGAGCCTCTAATATGATATCAATGAATCGTAAACTGTATTCGTCGCTTTCGAATGTGCTTCCCAGCGTATAGTTGACAATGTCTTCAAAGCTTTCTCATTGCTTATTTTATTTTTAAATACGCCCCAACGATAGGTGGAAGCGGAAAAAAATTATATAATGTCTGCAAAATGGCGAAAAAATCTACTGCATGAAAGCAGCACTTCACAGCATGCTCTCCGATCAAATTAAGGGAATGCGCGGAACAGGGAACATAGATCGCATTCTCATTCAAACTCAATATTCTTGCTTGCACACCTTTATGCTTCCCGGACATGTTTAATGCATTGTCATATTATTGTCCTCCAAAATTTAGAATATCTAAACCACAGTCTTCAGTAAGAAACTTTAAAGTTTGATTCGCTAGACTTTCAACAGTATGACCTTCCAACTGAAGAAAAGTTGTAAACCTTTTTATTATTCAATACACTCTCCTTTCACTTCATTACACTTCTTTGCACGCTCATATAATTTGTCAAATGAGTCGAAAATGTCCTTTTTAGTAACCTTGTCTAGTTTGTAGGTCATCGCCTTTTGAGTGCGGTCAATTGAGTTCTATTTATTGGAGTAAAATTTATATTCAGTTGTGATTATATTTTTCTTTCACTCTCTAGAATTTTATGTTTGTAAGAAAATTTTAGAAGTATTTTTCATTTTTCGGTGACCCCCTAAAATCGGGGGCCCCGGGCAACTACCTATTCTACCTACCTGTTAATCCGGCCCTGATTGGAAACTACAACAACACAATAGGTTTTTAGAAAGTAACTTTTTGAAAAGCAGCTTCAAGCAGCAACTTGATTCATTTATTTGCGTCCACTATACAAAACCTTTAAGAACGACTTTCTACTCATCATCATTCTTCAGTAAAACACTGAGTGTACGAGCACTTGAGCGAGAGCAAAATAAAATCAGTCAATGCTGTTTGTATTTACCGGATGTAGTTGGCTGCATGTAGATTGGCTGGCGAAGAGGATGTGCATACTTTTGCTTAGAAAGCAATGAAGGTTTTATGGATAAAAGTCTTGAGTGCAATTCTCTTTGTTATTTCGCCACGAGCCCAAAGGAATTTGTATAGACAAAGTAAATTTAAGTTTGAAGACGAAATATTGTATGTATGTACAAAAACAACACCACAAGCGAAAAATTACAGAATACCTAGAATATCGCGTTATGCATATCCCCGTTATATATTTTTTATAGAACAAGTGAATACACATACCGTTAGTCGCAAAATACTGCTTATATACCGAATGCTTTAACGTGCAATGCGCTCCAGAGTGATAACGGCTGGATCAGGGTTCAAATAGTACATGCTGGACATTTCAGGCTGGCCGTCACATTTCTTAGACGGATACTCTATAGGGTAAAGTGTTTCGCACTGAGAGGTCTGCAGCCAATTTTAGGTAATTTGGAACATTAGTAACGGACGCATCCATGCAAAATACTACCAAACAAAATGCTACTACTAGTGGATTGAAGGTCCAGGGATTGCCCAGAAGTTAGTGATAATAACTGATATTGGAACATTTTGAAACGAATTTTGGGAAATTGCTGATAATTATGCACTTCTGCTCACGTTCGAATTGCTGAACGTGCGATGGTAGCGTGCCCGCCATCCACACCGAAGATCCTGGGTTCACGACCCGGGAAAAAGCATCATCAAAATTTTAGAAACAAGTTTTTCCAATTAGAATAAAATGTTACTAAGCGGGGTCGCCCCTCGGCAGTGTTTGGCAAGCACTCCGAGTGTATTTCTGCCATGAAAAGCTCTCAGTGAAAACTCATCTGCCTTGCAGTGTTCCCTTTGTTTGAACATGTCTTATGAAGAGACTAATTGTATCCATTTATACCCGAAAGGGATCGATAGGATCAATCCCTTTGTACCCATATGGGAACATATAAAAACTAGTCCGATTTCGATTCAATAAGGACTCAAATACGGTTCAGTCGCATTTTTCATGGCAGAAACACAATCGAAGGGTTTGCCAAGCCACCAAATCTATTTTATGTAAGTTGTTCGCCCGCTTTTCACAAAGGAATAAAAAATATTTTTAGAAAATTTAACCCTAACTCCGGCATAGTCGTTAAGCCCTAGTAATTTAGGTTCGATATAGGGCTCCACATTTTTCTTAAATAATTCGATTCAATAACCTGTAACCTTTTTTATTTTAATAGCTTCGTTGCCTTTTTTTTTAATATTTTCTTAAAATGGGTTACATAGATTTCAAACTGACTCATCCCAAATGTACCCGAAAGGGACTAAAGGGGATTAATTATGCCCAAATGCAGAAAAAAGACATCAGTCAGATACTAATCTCTTTAGGGATTAATAGCTCAATTTTTTGCAGGGAAACTTCTCTCTTAACTGCTGCCTACATATGTATATGTATGAGGAATGTTCTCTGAGCTGTTTTTGTTTAAGTAAATATACTTTTATGCATCCATATGTATTTATATGTATATTATGGTATAATGAAAATATAGTTCAGAACATCCAAATAGAGAGCCTCTAAAATTTCGACTCATCCGTGACGTAGGGGAGATTTTCCAGACCTCTTAACCTTAGTACCGAAATCACAATTTATATACATATATTCTTATAGGAAATCGAATGATCTACAAAAGAGTTCCAAAAAGATTATTTACTAAGTTGATTGATTTAGTAGTTGAATAAATAAATAAATGTAAGGCGCGATAGCCCCCGAAGTGATTTTAAACCGAGCTTCACTTCAAATTTGCGCAGTGCTAATTTTTCCTACAAATTGGCGGGACTGGACCTACTGGTTTTATGCCGATTCTGAAAGGCAGAAGAGTTTTCACTAAGAAGCTTTTCATGGCAGAAAACACTCCGAGTGCTGCCAAACACTGCCGAAAGGCAACGCAGCTTAGAAGAAGTTTCTTCTAATTGATCTTCGGATCTTCGGTGTGGTAGACGGAGCTCGCAACCATCACACCACGGTCGTTTTGTAGTTACTTGAAATTAAAGTTCAACTTCAAATTTGTATGTCATTCCTTTTACGATTTGTACAGAACCGTGATGGTCAAAACATTTCTTTTCCTTCTGGTATGGTGAAAATATTGTTCAGGACATCCAAAAAGATAACCTGTAAAAGTTTCAGCTTTTTAATTTATTGTTTAGATGCTCATAGTTTTAGTTAATCTAAATTCGCTAAGAAATTTTCCTGATTTTTTGCAATTAATTTGTCAGCAGAGTTGAGCATTTTCTTCCATATAAAGAAATCCGTTCTCCAATTTGTCCATAAAAATAAGTAGGCCAGATAGAAAAAATATTTCTAGAATCAGGAACCGCATAAAACTTTTTAAGTTTTATAGAATTTACACCAACTAGGGCACAAAATACTACAACTGAGAATTGAAAACTGTTAGATTATTTATTTTACTTGTTCCTTCGTATTTTAAAACATTTTATATATATTGTTACGAATGTTAGTACCACTGAGGGGTACTGCCATCTCTATGCCGATGCTAAGCAGTCACGTAAATGCACATCAATAATTTAATCATTTTGTCTACACCTATGTACGTACACGCAGCGGAGAAGAAATGCACAAACACATGCAGATATTTTATCTGAGATGCTCCTAGAGGTATGTAATTATAATTGTGGAAGTGTCGCTCACACATACAAGCGCATGGGGTATGAGAGAAGCTATAAAAATTATACATCTGCAGTTGGAGCTGAGAAATTTATAACTAACTAGTAGGTTCTGGAATTAGAAAAACCTAGAAATATGCACCGAGGAAATCAGGCAGTATAAAAGGGCGACAACAGTTTCATTTAAGCTATCAGTCAGTTTGGTTATTAAGCCAGCTAGTTGTAAAGTATAAATGTCATTGTGAAGTACTTTAATAAATGCCATTTTTCCATTATTCAATATTGGAGTTAATTATTCAACAGTTTAGTGATTCGAACTTAGCAGAAAGTTGCAAATAAGGGGATTGGCAGTAAATTCGTTACAATTGGTGTCAGAAGAGGAATTGTTGAATAAATTCCGAGGACTTCGAATACAACTTGGACATGCCAAAGTTAAGTGAAATGAAGATCCAGCAACTGAAGAAGGAGTTGGAGAGCCGTAGATTGAATACAACCGGCATTAAACTAGAACTTCAGGAACGACTACGACACGCAATGGAATTAGAAGGAATTGGCGTGGAAGAGTATGACTTTCATCTTGATGGCGAGGAAACAACAAAAATGGAAGAAACACCGCAGACAGTTACGAGCACAGACTTGAACATGATTTTAGCTGCAATATCTGCTCAAAGAACGACAGTGTGATCTCAACTGGCAGAACAGAAGACATATATGGCATCTCAGATGGAATCGCAAGAGAAACGTTTAACATCCAAGATGGAAGAGCAGAAGCCATATATAGCATCCCAGCTGGAATCACATGAGACACGTATTTCAGAAATGTCGACACAGATTACATCAAAAATGGAAACACAACTGAAAGAGAAAGAGGCGCGTATATCATCAAAACTCGAAGCGCGTATGGACGAGAAAATAACGCAGTTTGAAGAAAAATTCGAGGCAGAGGAGGATGCTTTGAGAGGTCGTATACAGGAATTGTAATTTAATCGGCCGGCTGCTTCAGCGAGTAATACGAAGGTAAAAACTCCATCTTTTGACGGTTCTGTTCCTTTCCAGGTCTTCAAGCTACAGTTGAGAAGACCGTAGCAGTGAACAACTGGAATGCGGAAGATAAAGTTGCTGCACTGTTCGTGGCATTGAAGGGGCCAGCAGCCGAAATCCTACAGACGATTTCCGAAGGAGAGCGGAACAATTATGAAGCATTGATGGCTGCTGTAGAACGACGTTATGGAAGCGAGCATAGAAAACAGATCTTCCAAATTGAGTTGCAAAACCTCTACCAAAAAGCAAATGAGACATTGCAGGAGTTTGCTTCAGATATTGAAAGATTGGCTCATCTTGCAAATGCGGATGCACCCCATGGAATACACTGAAGGGGTATAAAAATCCAGAGCTTCATAAATGGCATACGAGATGCGGAAACGAAGCGGGCTACATATGCGAATCCAAAACTAACATTTGCTGAAACGGTATCGCATATACTGACTCAGGAAACAGCCTCACTTTTGAGTAAGCCAGCGTACAAAGCTCATCGCGTGGATGTGGAAAGGCCAGACTGGGTAGACGCAATTTCGGAAGCATTGAAGGGTACGCAGCAGAAGAATAATGATGCAGTCAAATGCTTTAAGTATGGAAAGCCAGGGCATATTGCGCATTATTGCAACACCAACCCTAACAATTCCAACAATGTGGGTGGTCGTAAACGGAGAGCAGAAGGAGATGAGCAAATCTCCAAGACCCCTCAATCTTTAAACTAAATCGAGTCAGCCGCAAGGGGCGACAGCTGGCTCCCGCAATTGAATGCCCCATAATCTCTATCTCGCAGATTGGAAGAAGATCGAACAATCTTACTGTTGGAGGACATGTGGATGGAAAGGAACGTTTATTGACTGTATATACGGGTGCATCTCATTCCATCATTCGAGCGGATTTAGTCAACAAAAAGATAAGACCATTGGCTGCAGCACGATTACGTACAGCCACGGGAGAGGACACCCAGGTAATTGGAGAAGTAGGATGTGAAGTAGCAATTGGGAACGTCACGTTACTACACAATTTTATAGTGGCAGATATTGTTGATGAAATCATAATTGGAGTAGACTTCTTAATCGACCAAGGCATCAAGATCGATACGCCAAGAAAGATTATGCGCTATGAGCACCAGGATGTGCCACTTAACTTCAGTTTGGCCAAACAAATCAAAACCGAAGGTACCTGTGAGAGAAACACTGGCATTGAAAAGCCCTAACGGACGTACTAAAACGAAGGAAAGAATTTCGTAGAAAGAATGCAAGGGTGGTCTCAAGCCAGGGCACACTTCTGTTGTGAAGTGTCGGAGCGATACTGATTATGCAAAGCAAATCCGTCCAGCGCAGCTCTACGAAGTAGTTCATTGGCCAAACAACAGAGTGCAGTTCATTTGGAGATGCTAGCAGCGTTTAGATCGAGAGATTTCTCTGATCGGGACGATCAGACTTAGGTGGAGGGCAGTATTATGAATGTTAGCAACACTAAGAGGCACTGCCATCTCTATGCCGATGCTAAGCAGTGACGTGAATGCAAATCAATAGTTTAATCATTTTGTCTACACTTATGTACGTACACGCAACGGAGAAGAGATGCACAAACACATGCAGATATCTTATCTGAGATGCTCCTAAAGGTATGCAATTATAGTTGTGGAAGTGGCGCTCACACATACAAGCGCATAAGCTATGAGAGAAGCTATAAAAATTATACATCTGTAGTTGTAGCTGCGAAATTTATAACTAACTAGTAAGTTCTGGAATTAGAAAAACCTAGAAATATGCACCGAGGAAATCAGGCAGTATAAAAAGGCGACAACAGTTTCATTTAAGGTATCAGTCAGTTTGGTTATTAAGCCAGCTAGTTGCAAAGTATAAATGTTATTGTGAAGTACTTTAATAAAGGCCATTTTTCAATTATTCAATATTGGAGTTAATTATTCAACAGTTTAGTGATTCGAACTTAGCAGAAGGTTGCAAATAAGAGGATTTGCAGCAAATTCGTTACGGTTCAGTTCAGCGATTCGAACCATTTTTGCACATTTGGAATGGTTCATCATAGCGAATTTGGGGCTCTATGAGTCGGGAGTGCTGAGTAGTTCAACGGTTCGCATAAAAAAAATAAGATCATTCAAACTATGGGTTTCACTTCAATTTAGTAATGGGCCAAAAACTATATGTAATAGACTAGTTCGATTTATTAACCTATATCGCTCCATCGATTTTTCGATAGGATTTGGGCTCAGGAAAAAAGTTTCACTACGTATGCCCAAAAAAATAATTTTCGAGCCTGCAAATGGCGAAAGGGTCAATTTTTCGACCAAAACACTCCCCAAAATAATAATTTTTTTTCTCCAAAAAGCTTTTATCGCCAACGTTTTTACAACAGTTCTTTGCAAAAAAAAACATTTTTTTGGGTTTTGGGGAGTGTTTTGGTCGAAAAATTTACCCTTTCGCCATTTTTTTTTGCAAGCTGGAAAATTATTTTTTTGGCTATGCGTAGTGGAACTTTTTTCCACTGAGCCCAAATCCTATCGAAAAATCGATGGCGCGATATAGGTTAATTTTCGTCCATACAAATCGATCCAGGTTCATGTGTAATTATATGTACATACATACAAACATACGTACACAATATCCGTGTTTTTTTTACACGCGTATACGTTTACGTTTGCGCGTAAAAAAAACCCTTCTCCTCGCTTAGATCTAGCGGCAGTGGTTAAATAACTAGCTACAGAACAGGATGTACCTAAAATCGGAGACACAAGCCCCTGGTGGCCGTAATGTATAAGATATAGCTGAATCAGTTGCGATGAATTGTGGACACACACCATTTTAAGAGGTGATAGTATTAGTGTAGTGTATAGAATTAGTGTAGAGGTGAAACATAGACACATATTGCAGTTACATCTGAGTATAATGCGTATTGAAATTTAGTAGTACTAATTTTATGCGTAGCAATTTCAGAGGTGTATTTAAAGTTTGTGCTTAGCAGTACATACTAACTTTAAGCGTAAACTTCTATAGATGTAAAAAAACACAGCTTATATTAAGCAAAACTCTTTGATTTTCTCGATTTGCAATGGAGGCGAGGCTCGTCCCAACAATTTCCATTATATCATCGATTTATACAATTAGTAGATTTTGAAAAATTGTGCTGATTTGAAGATTACAGTAATGTGGCATGATTTGTTTATTTTATAAGCAACCGAATTGTCATGAAGCACGAAATTGTAAAAGAAATTTCTCAGAAATGGCATCAGAAAAATTTCTGAAATTTTGCACTCTTATGAATAAATGCTCCTACAATGTAATAATAACACTGGTTTACAGCCAAAATGCACCAGAGACGTCATTATGAAATTCCTATGTAAAATTACTCCCTGTTTCTGGAAATCAAGGTTATTTTTAATTATATGGTAACGTTTTTGAGATATTTACGAATTACCGTTATTTCAAAAAAATAAAAAATTGGGTCCACTTAATCATATATATCTCAAGAGCGAATTGAGCAATTGCAAAACGGTTTGAAACTTTAAAAGGTAATAAAATTTGCTATAAACTGTGCATACAACACTTTTTGCTAGGCCCTGCAGATTCGAAGATAACGAACAATCATTACGGATTTTTTAAACTTTTTTTGTAAAAATATAAAAAAATTTGTACTTTGCGAGGAAGGATCTCGAAAACTTTTTATTTTTTGCGGAAATTTTGTTTTCTCTCTAAGCTCTGTTTTATTACAAAAAAACAAGCTTTCATTCAACAATATCGATGAACTAGTACAAAAGTTATAAGCATTCAAATAAATATATTCATATAGTAAAACTTAAATACCCTACAAATAATAGCATATGTACATATGATTCTGTCTTAACTCTATGATCTTATTTTATAATTGAAAAAGTTATGTGTCTTGCTTTGACGCGTATTTAGATTAGGATCGGTTTCTCTGGTTGGTTCCCTCCACTTCATTGGTGTAATAAATTTCATATGTCGCCTAAATAGATAGTTTCAGAAATTAGTCAGCTATGCATTAAAAGGGAGCAAATTCCTAATTTTTACAACGCACCTTTTTGTTCCGGTTTCCGAAAAAATCTATTCGACTCGATATGTGGTGCACACAGTATTCGGTGTCCATGGTTTTTCATTGTTTTTAGGCTCGATTCCAAAATATTATAGTATATAACTTTCAAAGGATTTGAAAACACAAGTCGCATCCTTTAACGATAAATTGCCCGCAGATGAAACAGAACATATATGGATATTTTTAAGTAAATGACGGGTTATAAACAGCAATTATAAACTGAAACAGTATCCGGCGAGCCTTGCAGATATTATGAAGGAACAAGGTGCATGAACTATTATTTATATTTAGATCAAGTAAAAATTCAAGCCTACCTAGACAAAAGGTTCCCTAGTTCTACAAAGAAAACACTACCTGCCAAAAATATGCCCTTGCTTGAAATGTACCTGGGTTTGAGAAAACGACACTAACAGTTTTTGCATCTAATAATCCTTCGAAAATCTACCTGCTAACTATCTGATATACGAATACTAACACCTATGTACCAGTAGGGTACTTAAGTATTAAATGGATATATTTACTTGAATGCTTATAACTTTTGTATTAGTCCATCGATTTTGTTGAATGAAAGCTTATTTTTTTTTGTAATAAAACAGAGCCTAGAAAGAAAAAAAACCTGCAAAGAATTAAAAAGTTTTCGAGATCCTTGCAAAGTACAAATTTTTTTATATTTTTACAAAAAACAAAAAAAAATAGAAAGAATCCGTAATGATTGTTCATTATCTTTGAGTCTGCAGGTCCTACAAAAAAGTGTTGTATTCACAGTTTATAGCAAATTTTATTACCTTTTATCAACTTTGAACCATTTTGGAATTGCTCAATTCGTTCTTAAGATATATATGATTAAGTGACCCAATTTTTTTTTAACGGTAATTCGTAAATATATCAAAAACGTTACATAGAATTAAAAATAACCCAGATTTTCAGGGTGATTTTACATAGGAATTTCATAATGGCGTCTCTGGTGCAGAAAAAAAATTGGAATTTGTGATCCAGTGTAATTTGTTTAATGCAAGTTTGTTGAAGCAATCTTATTTTGCATGGATTATTAATACATAAAAACTATTTTTTTCATGTTCTCGTTTAAATTAATAAAATTTAGATTATAAGTCGCTGTTAAGACACAAATACATATTTTTGTGGCTGAAGAAGATGGGGTGACGAGGAAATCGGATGGTCACCGAGTTTCTTGTGCTGGGCGACTTGCTTTGTGCTTTTCTTGTAAAATTTTTTTTATTTAGATATTATTTTTGTAGCATATTCAGTACAAGGAGTTGTTATCCAAACAGCTGATTGCATCTTCTTGATTATTTTCCATACAACAAGATCTCAGTTAATCCAAATCAATACAAATTTTATATTCTTCTGCACGGCGAATCAGGATGAACTCGCTTTGTCACCGCCTGGTATATATTCACCTTGGTGTTGTAGTATGAACTTTTTATTGATTTCGATCACAGCATTTGTTGAAAATTTTGATAAAAAAATATTCAAATATCATACCCCAAGATGATTAAAAACGTTCAAATTTAAAAGCATTTTCTGTTCGAAAATTAACGTATCGTCGGGAGAAAAATGTACTATAAATGTGATTATTCTTGAATAATCATTTATGATTCATATTTCGAAACACTTTTTATTCATCTTTTCATCATACTTGATATTACTGGAAGATTGTACTTTACTTCTTTTGGAATAACATTTGATTACTTTTCACAGTCATTTTTTGATCACATTTAAGAAAAATTTTCAATCATATTATATGATGGTTTGGAATCATTGGTGAATAAGATTGTGATTCATTTTTCCATCATATTTAATACATAAATAAATACTATATAAAGAACATATTTCATCAGGGGGTGAAAGCATCTGGAAGCTCGGAAGTAAGCTTTTTGAACCGCAGGTAGTAATTAACTTGACCTTGTACACACACACGACTACAACATCCAACATCATCTATGATCATCATCTTAGATCATGGTAACGATGTCACTTTAAAAATCACGATTTTACTATGTCTCATATCTTTAAATATAACTAGATGTTTTCGACAATCATAGCTCATGGAGGATGTTGAAACCGGGTCCAGGCGTGTCGATCAAGCTTAACTTACCAGCGGTTAAAACAGCTTACAACTTCCGTACATCGGTTCCATCCAGTATGTCTTTTCTGGGAAGCCGCATCTAGAGAAATGCTAGAAGACATCTTAGGTTAGCAGCAGCACTTATATTACTTTTAGTCTTCAATATGTGTTGTATATTTGTAATTTTTTTGGATTTTATGATTGAAAAATTGTGAGCTAATGAAGAAAAAACAAATTTTCAATGAGAAGTCTAGTTTTAACAAGTAAAAAAATTCATCATTTATTCAAGAAAGGTAGTCTGCAAATATTAAGAAAGTTGATTGAAAAATGATTTTAAATTTTTGATCACCGAAGTTAAAGAAATTAAATTCAAAAATGATTCCAAATGTGATTGAAAAATTGTTCTCAGTTATTGATCATCAAAAGCAAAAAAGTTTTATTATTCTCTATGTCATTTTTAAAATCTTAAAATTTATTCATCAAAGTTATTCGAAAATTAGTTCAAAAAGTGATCGAAAAATGATTTTCAGTTTTTGATCATTAAAAGTAATCTTATTTTATTATTTATTTTGTTCACCTGTATGAAAACTCAGTATTTATTCGCAGGAGTAGTCAAATTGTATTGATATTGTAACGAATTTTGCTGCAAATCCTCTTATTTGCAATCCTCTGCTAAGTTCGAATCACTAAACTGTTGAATAAATAACTCCAATATTGAATAATGGAAAAATGGCCTTTATTAAAGTACTTCACAATAACACTTATACTTTGCTACTCGCTGGCTTAATAACCAAACTGATTGATAACTCAAATGAAACTCTACTATTGGCCGCCAGATCGCGTGCTTAATCAAACTGATTGATAGCTCAACTCAAACTGAATTACAGCGCCTCTACATCTGTCGCCTTTTATACTCTTTGGTTTCCTCGTTCGCATTTTTCTAGAATCTACTAGCATTGTCCATGAGCTCTCAAACTTCTCAGCTATAACTAAAATTGCACAATTTTATACATCTTTTAGGCGCTTCCAGAATCTACTAGTCCAGTAGCTCTCAAACTTCTCAGATATATGCATGTGTTCGTGCATTGACTCTCCGCTGCTCGTATTCGTACATGGTACATATGTGTAGACGCAATTATTTATTCGTTTATGTAGATACATAATGATTGAATTATTGATGTGAATGTTTGTAGTTTACAGTCTCTCGCGCACACATAGGCGTATAAGTAAATGCATCTGTGTGTGACATCTCTCGGCTGCCTTATATATGTGTATACATGATTTGATTATTGACGTAAATATCGCTTAGCATGGCCTTAGCATCGCCTTAGTGATGGTATAGCTTAGTGATGCTAATATCCGTGACACTGCCCTCCACCTAAGTCTGATCGTCCCGATCAGACAAATCTCTCGATCTAAACGCCGCTAGCATCTCCAAATGAACCACCTTTCTATTTCGTGGTTTCCCAATGGTTTGTATGCGGTAGATGGAATTACTGATCTTCTTCACAACCTGTACGGGCCTTCCCAAATGCACCGAAATTTGGCTGGAACACCTTTCCGCCGGTGAGGGTTGTTTAACAGTACCAAATCTCCCTCCAAGAACCCTTCCGAATTATTGTTCTCATTGTACCTGCGTTTGATCTTACTACTCATTATCCTTAGTCGTTCCCTCGCACTCTGTTGTTTGACCAATGAACTACTTCGCAGAGCTTGCGCTTGACGGATTGGCTTGACAGTATCGTTCCGCCGTTTCCCAACAGAAGTGCGCGATGGCTTGAAACCACCCTTGCATGCTTCCTGCAAAATTCTTGCAGTCGTTTTAGTGCGTCCATTAGGGTTTGTCAATGCCGGTGTTTTTCTCGCAGGTACTTTTGATTTCGCTTTGTTTGGCCCATTCGTTTCATCAACCTTTACCTTTGACTTTCGTGGCCTTTGTCGACTTTTCTCCACCAGTACTCGATTACTGCTGAAACCTTTTTCCAAACTGAAGTTAATTGGCACATCCTGGTTCTTATAATGCATAATCCTTTTCTGCATGTCGATCCTGATGTCATAGTCAACTAGGAAATCCACTCCCAATATGACTTCATCAACGATTTCTGCCACAACGAATTTGTGTAGAACCATGACCTCCCCAATTAAGACCTCACATACCACTTCTCCCTGGACTTGGTTATACTCGCCAGTAATCGTACGCAATCTTGCTCCAGGTAATGGCTTTACTTTCCTGTTGACCAAATCAGATCGGATCAATGAATGAGATGCGCCCGTATCTACAGTCAGTACACGCTCCTTGCCATCCACATTTCCTTTGACGGTAAGACTGCTCGATTTCCTTCCAGTTTGCGAGATAGGTATCACACGACATTCCATAGCTGGGGCAAGTCCTCGATTTTTACATTTGACTCGCTCTTGTTTATCTCCTCCAGCTTTGCGTTTACGACCAGCCAAGTTGGAACTACCATGACCGGTTCTGCAATGACGTGCAATGTGACTTGGGTTACCGCACTTGAAACACTTCATAACTCCGGCATTATTTTGTTGTAATCCCTTCAGTGCTTCCAAAATTGTGTCTACCCAATCGGGCCTTTCCACTTCCACGCGATGAGCTTTGTATGCGGGCTTACTCAAAAGTGACGCTGTTTCCTGAGTCAGTGCATGGGATACCGTTTCAGCAAATGTTGACTTTGGGTTCGCGTATGTGGCTCGCTTCGTTTCGACGTCCCGTATGCCGTTAATAAAGCTCTGAATCTTTACCCTTTCTGTGTATTCCACGGGTGCGTCCGCATTTGCAAGATGAGCCAATCTTTCAACATCCGAAGCAAACTCCTGTAACGTCTCGTTTGCTTTTTGGTAACGGTTTTGCAACTCAATTTGGTATATCTGTTTTCTATGCTCGCTTCCATAACGTCTCTCGACAGCGGCCATCAATGCTTCATAGTTGTTCCGCTCTCCTTCGGGAATCGTCTGTAGGATTTCGGCTGCTGGCCCCTTCAATGCTACGAATAGAGCAGCCACTTTATCTTCAGCATTCCAGTTGTTCACTGCTGACGTCTTCTCAAATTGAAGCTTGAATACCTCGAAAGGAACAGAGCCGTCAAAAGATGGAGTTTTTATCTTCGGATTGCTCGCTGGACCAGCTGAGCGATTTAGTTGTAACTGTTGCATAAGACCTTTCAACGCTTCTATCTCGGCATCAATTTTGTCCTCGAGTTGTAAAATTTTTGCATCCTGCTCGTCCAGTTTCGCAAAGAGCTGCGATGATACCTGTTCCGAAATGTTTGTCGACATTCCAGATATACGTGCCTCTTGCGCTTCCAATTGAGATGACATATATGTCTTCTGTTCTTCCAATTGAGATGACATTTGCGACGCCATTTCGGAAATGCGTGCCTCCTGTGACTCCAGCTGAGATGCCATTGTCGATGTTTGTACAGATACTGTGTTCGTCACTGTCTGCGGTGTTTCGTTTTTTTCTTCCATTTTTGTTGTTGTTTTGTCGCTATCATAATGAAAGTCATACTCCTCAGCATTGTAGATTCCTTCAAATACCATAGCTACACTTAGTCGTTTTTGTAGCTGGGATTTATCGCCAAAAGTAGCCACTCCACGGACTTCCAACTCCTCCTTCAGTTGCTGGATCGTCAATTCACTCAACTTTGGCATGTCCAAGTTTATTCGAAGTCTTCGGAATTTATTCAACAATTTCTTCTGACCATTGTAACGAATTTTGCTGCAAATCCTCTTATTTGCAATCCTCTGCTAAGTTCGAATCACTAAACTGTTGAATAAATAACTCCAATATTGAATAATGGAAAAATGGCCTTTATTAAAGTACTTCACAATAACACTTATACTTTGCTACTCGCTGGCTTAATAACCAAACTGATTGATAACTCAAATGAAACTCTACTATTGGCCGCCAGATCGCGTGCTTAATCAAACTGATTGATAGCTCAACTCAAACTGAATTACAGCGCCTCTACATCTGTCGCCTTTTATACTCTTTGGTTTCCTCGTTCGCATTTTTCTAGAATCTACTAGCATTGTCCATGAGCTCTCAAACTTCTCAGCTATAACTAAAATTGCACAATTTTATACATCTTTTAGGCGCTTCCAGAATCTACTAGTCCAGTAGCTCTCAAACTTCTCAGATATATGCATGTGTTAGTGCATTGACTCTCCGCTGCTCGTATTCGTACATGGTACATATGTGTAGACGCAATTATTTATTCGTTTATGTAGATACATAATGATTGAATTATTGATGTGAATGTTTGTAGTTTACAGTCTCTCGCGCACACATAGGCGTATAAGTAAATGCATCTGTGTGTGACATCTCTCGGCTGCCTTATATATGTGTATACATGATTTGATTATTGACGTAAATATCGCTTAGCATGGCCTTAGCATCGCCTTAGTGATGGTATAGCTTAGTGATGCTAATATCCGTGACAATATGATGGAAAGTTCAAAAATTTATCATATAAATGCTGTGTGGGAGATATCTATAACTTTATTTGAAGTTTCCAATATTTCACCATTAATTTTTTGATTTTCAGGACAGAAAAAAGTGTTTAGAAAAAATATGCAAATTGTTGCATGGAAAGAGTTGCCTTGTGATAATAAGATCCACAACTCCAAAAGAGAAGTTGTCGGCAATCAGCAACAAAACTCTTTGTGTGTAAACGGCGGCTAATAAGCAAAAAGAAAAAGAAAACATGATTCAATTACTAGAGGTTTGTTCTCCAATGAAGACAGAGCTTTGGAACTCCCAAATTTAAAAATCTGTTCGGGTTGCTTTTACGAAGGAAGGAAAACGGGGAATAATTCAATGCCCTTCAGCGAAAATTGTAGTAGAAAAGTACCTTTAGTAGTATATTAGTAGTGATAATGAATTTGTAATTGAACTAATAAAAAGTAATATTGGTTTGGTCATTCTTTCTTGTTTGAAGAATGCTGTACGTCAGAATTTTATTCAAAAAACAATATCCCAAATTTCTTTCAAAAACTTTCTATTCGAGCATAAGTTTAAAACATTTTGGCATAAGAGGGAGTTAATGAAAAGCATTCTGGGATAAGATGTTCTTCAACCTAATTCTGATATAGGACGTTTTTGCGTCAAATCCTGAAATAGGAAATTTTTAAAAAATATTTCGAACTGGCAGCCGACATGGGGTAATACTCTACTCAAATACTCCCTACTTGTTTATTCTGAAATTTCGGAAAGCTCTTTTCCGTTTAAATATTAATGGAAGGGTTTTGGATTAACCGGTAATTTAGAATGTGCGAAACACGTTCTTTTGATAATATCTCACGAGGTTCGAATATTCCAAATAAGTATATACATAATATTCCAAATATACATAAAACGATTCCACAATATCTTGAATGGAGACGAATGTGCCGAACATACGAAATGAAAAGTTAACATGCTCAATGAGTACATTTCGTTATGGAATTTTCATTATGATAATGACATTTTTACGTAAATGTATTTACTAGTGCAGTTTTTGACGTTGAACGATGAATTTTAAATTATTTAAGCTTCGTATGTTTATAGGTTTACGAAAGTGCACGATTCCTTGGTGTCCACGCTTTTCATAAAATTACCTATGTTCAGCCACACTAATAGACAATGGCATAGTTAATAAATTCATCATAAAATTTAAAAAAATTGTCCTAAGGAACTATACAGTTCAGCATTCATCGGTTATTTGTAAACTGATTGTTTGCTATTTCTTCCACTAATATTTTGCGATAAATCGCTAAGAAAGAACACAGTTAACGGATATCAATTCGACTTGGGAGCATAATGGCTGCAGTTGTCAAAAAAATTGTCAGACGAGCAAACCTCTAGTGATTGAAACATGCAAAAAAAATTCACACTCAAGAATCTTCGACTTTGCCTTTCCGTTCCGTTACGGAGTTTTTTGTAACACCATATACTCTGTTAATTTCAGAACTGTTTAAAAAAATTTACAAAATAAAAATAAATCCCACACGAATGTTTGTGAATCTCTATCAATATTTTCTTTTAGGTCCGAACATAATTAAAAAAAAATAAAATAAAACAAGTAAGGAAGGTTAAGTTCGGGTGTAACCGAACATAACATATGGGCCAGGGGTGACTCTAGAATGCGTTTGTACGATATGGGTATCAAATTAAAGGTATTAATGAGGGTTTTAAAAGGGAGTGGTGGTAGTTGTATAGGTGGTCGCCTTTTCGAGATATCGACATAAAGGTGGACCAAGGGTGACTCTAGAATGTGTTTGTACGATATGGGTATCAAATTAAAGGCATTAATGAAGGTTTTAAAAGGGAGTGGTGGTAGTTGTATAGGTGGTCGCTTTTTCGAGATATCGCCATAAAGGTGGACCAGGGGTGACTCTAGAATGCGTTTTTACAATATGGGTATCAAACGAAAGGTGTTAATGAGTATTTCAAAAGGGCGTGGGGTATAGTTCTACAGGTGGACGCCTTTTCGAGATATCGCCATAAAGGTGGACCAGGGGTGACTCTAGAATGTGTTTGTACGATATGGGTATCAAATTAAAGGTATTAATGAGGGTTTTAAAAGGGAGTGGTGGTAGTTGTATAGGTGGTCGCCTTTCGAGATATCGACATAAAGGTGGACCAAGGGTGACTCTAGAATGTGTTTGTACGATATGGGTATCAAATTAAAGGCATTAATGAAGGTTTTAAAAGGGAGTGGTGGTAGTTGTATAGGTGGTCGCTTTTCGAGATATCGCCATAAAGGTGGACCAGGGGTGACTCTAGAATGCGTTTTTACAATATGGGTATCAAACGAAAGGAGTTAATAAGTATTTTAAAAGGGGGTGGGGCTTAGTTCTATAGGTGGACGCCTTTTCGAGATATCGCCATAAAGGTGGACCAGGGGTGACTCTAGAATGTGTTTGTACGATATGGGTATCAAATTAAAGGTATTAATGAGTATTTCAAAAGGGCGTGGGGTATAGTTCTACAGGTGGACGCCTTTTCGAGATATCGCCATAAAGGTGGGCCAGGGGTGACTCTAGAATGTGTTTGTACGATATGGGTATCAAATTAAAGGTATTAATGAAGGTTTTAAAAGGGAGTGGTGGTAGTTGTATAGGTGGTCGCGTTTTCGAGATATCGCCATAAAGGTGGACCAGGGGTGACTCTAGAATGCGTTTTTACAATATCGGTATCAAACGAAAGGTGTTAATGAGTATTTTAAAAGGGGTGGGGCTTAGTTCTATAGGTGGACGCCTTTTCGAGATATCGCCATAAAGGTGGATCAGGGGTGACTCTAGAATGTGTTTGTACGATATGGGTATCAAATAAAGGTATTAATGAGGGTTTTAAAAGGGAGTGGAGGTAGTTGTATAGGTGGTCGCCTTTTCGAGATATCGGCATAAAGGTGGACCAGTGGTGACTCTAGAATGCGTTTGTACAATATGGGTATCAAACGAAAGGTGTTAATGAGTATTTTAAAAGGGCGTGGGCCCCATAAAGGTGGACCAGGGGTGACTCTAGAATGGGTTTGTATAATATGGGTATCAAACGAGAGGTATTAATGAGTATTTTAAAAGGGAGTGGGCCTTAGTCCTATAGGTGGACGCCTTTTCGAGATATCGCCATAAAGGTGGACCAGGGGTGACTCTAGAATGTGTTTGTACGATATGGGTATCAAATTAAAGGTATTAATGAGGCTTTAAAAGGGAGTGGTGGTAGTTGTATATGTGAAGGCGTTTTCCAGATATCGACCAAAATGTGAACCAGGGTGACCAGAACATCATCTGTTGAATAACGCTAATTTATTTATATATATAGAATACCACGAACAGTATTCCTGCCAAGATTTCAAGGGTTTTTTATTTCGCCCTGAATAACTTTTTCATTTCATTCTACTTAATATGGTACAAAGTTTACAAAGTTTTTTTCTAAAGTTATATTTTGCGTCAATAAGCTAATCCAATTACCATGTTTCATCCCTTTTTGGTATTTGGTATAGAATTATGGCATTTTTTCGTTTTTCGTAATTTCGGTATCGAAAAAGTGGGCGTGGTCATAGCTCGATTTCGGCCATTTTTTATACCAATACAAAGTGAGTTCAGATAAGTACGTGAACTGAGTGTAGGTAGTTTATTCCCTCAGCGTGAAGGTGTATTAGCATTCGCATGACTATTATTTCTAGACCTATTGAGTTGGAGGGCTTGGCCTTGTGTATGGCTTCTTCAACCTCTGTGGGGGTGATGGTAATGGGTGGAATGTCGTGTTTGTGTTTATGTGCCCATTTGCACGACGTCGGGCTTTGTCTACAGAATAATGCATTATAAATTGTCGGAAAAAGGCGCCCCGGATTTCCTCGAATCCCATTTGGCACATTTGTGTTCATTTGTCCATTTACCTGCCGCAAATATCCAAGTTGAGACTTCTAATATGGGGGATCTCTAGGGTTGAGATGTCTCGCCAGGTTACGTTCTCTCGATAAGTTTGCAGCTTCATCCCGAAAATGCAGTATGATTTCAGGTATCATACAGGCCGGAATAAAGCGAGCAGAAGCTGAAGCAATGACCTTGCGGAAGACACGCTCGCTTTGTTGGACATCAGTCGTGATAGGGAGAGTAGCAAAATATTGATTTGTGAACGTTTTGTAGCCTTCCCAGTTAGCTTTTTTTAAATTAATAAAAGTCCGATTTTCAGAGGTGATAGAATCGGCAGGTCGCTGTATTGAAATGAGCATGGGTACGTGCCGAGATGCTAAAGTAAGCATCAGCTGCCATTCAACGCAGTTTATAAGCCCTGCGCTGACAATTGAGATAAGAGGCAAGCTTTGGAAATTACCTGCAATTGTGGTGGGGATATCGCCGTTTATAGTGCAGAAGTCGTATTGTCTATTTTCTCTGCTATCTGCCTACAAGCTATCGACTGACAAGCTGGAATGCCAGAGGTCGTGGTGAGCGTTGAAATCGCCAAGGATAAGGCGGGTTTCACCAGAGCGTAGCGTACCTATATCAGGGTGATAGCCACTTGGCAGCAGGTGGCTGGAGGAATATAGATGTTAATTATTTCTAGGTCAACATTTCCTGACCGGATGTTTATGCGTTGCCATTCTAAGGTTTTATCCCCGCGGCTGATGTTGGGTTGAAATAGACTATATTGCACGGTGATGGGTGATAAGGGCAAAGCCATTACCATTACCCCTTGTGAAATGTTTCCTATGAAGGCTGTCGCAATCGCAAGTTCGGAAGTCCGATCTGGCAGTTAGATTTTTTATTGAATTGCGGCTATACGGATGTAATTTTTATTCATGTAGTCAACTATCCCTGCAATCTTTCCGGTTAATCAGTTACAATTAAGTTCCAGAATTCTGAAGTGCAACGGGGGCGGTCGTCACTCTGGGAGTCAGAGATGGGTGAACGCGCCTTAAAGGATATAGGCTTTGTCGAGTGTGCTGTCCGATTGCTGCTGGAGTACATGGCGTCGATGAGTTGGTACTTGTGTTTTGGAAGCACGGTGCAACGAATGCACCGAACAGGCGATTGCCATTTTTAAGCCCAGAGCACCTATGAAGGTTGCATCGCCCGAGGCATGAACTGCATTAGACCGATGTCGCGATCGTAAATATTCTTAGCATACGAAGCACATGGTGTGGGGGGCTAGGAGGAGGAGACTCCTTCTTACACGAGTGTGTGTGTTAGAAAATGACGGAGTAAAAGCAGGTGCTCGGCATTGCTACTGTCCACGCTACGTAAATTGTAGTGATGGGTTGTATGTACTCGAGCTTGATACTGTAACGAATTTACTTGCAAATCCTCTTATTTGCAATCCTCTGCTAAGTTCGAATCACTAAAACTCAAACTGTGCAACGAATAGCT
>JARSSU010042844.1:0-27636 GCA_029619165.1 Eurosta solidaginis
CGTTGCTTCTCAGCTGCGTATACGTACATATGTGTAGACATAATGATTATTCGTTTATATAGATACAAGTGACTATCTGCTTTATTGTTGTTGTGACTATATTTACTTAAAATCAGACTAGGGATGTGAGTATAACTTAGTGTCCTCATATTCGTCACAATACTTTCAGGTTTGTAGGGATATTTTTTGAAAAGTTCCTATAGGGACGAA
This sequence comes from Eurosta solidaginis, assembly GCA_029619165.1. Taxonomy (NCBI): domain Eukaryota; kingdom Metazoa; phylum Arthropoda; class Insecta; order Diptera; family Tephritidae; genus Eurosta; species Eurosta solidaginis. The sequence continues at coordinate 211 of JARSSU010042844.1, forward strand.
AATATCTCAAACTTAATTTTGTACGACAGAATAAGTACAAATGTACATGCGCAAATACAACGTATGTATATATGTTTGTTTGTGCGAAAGTATGCACGTGGAATAAAGGAGCTGCTCTGTTTTGTGTGTACACAGAGATTGTTTTGATTCTTCGCTTCTCGTCGCTTTAATGTCGCGTTTCTTGTGAAGCTGAGTGCGCTGCTCTGCACTGTTGGGAGAGTGCAGCAAGAAAGATGAAAAAATTGCAAATTGAGAGAGGTGAGAATGTTGATCAGCAGTGCACAACTCTCGTTGCTAATGTAGCTATACGTGCTGGGAGAACGTCGCTGAAGAGCGGCTGAACGGGTGAGTAAACACGTATGAGGTTCTCAGAGTAGGAGATTAGGAATGGTGGAAAGCAACTTGAACTATTGTACATGTCATGTAAGTATGTACGTATGAAATATTATGGACCGTATATATACTGCCACGCAAGAAATAATACTTGGAAGTAGTTGAACTGTATCGCAAGTCAACGCTCTGTGCGACAACGGCGTAAACTCACGCTGACAGAACGAAATGTTTGCTGATGTGTTCTTGCACAGTAGGGTTTGAGTAGGCAAGTAAACTGAATTTTTTGTTGGTTTAATACCACTAGAAATATGTACAGATAGGCGGATTTGCCTATGGTATAGCGAGTATTTTCTACCAATTTTGGTTGCCAAAAGGTTGCAGTGAAACCAACGGTAAGAAAATTTCCACAATATTCATATATATATGTATGTGGATATATGTATATATATATGTTTTTGCAGTTTACAAAATAATATAACTTTTGTGGAAAATAATACAACTTTTGTTTAAAAACTAACTTGTGACGTTAATTATGTATTCACTTCAGAAACTTGGTAAATACTGAAATGTTCAAATAAAAGATTAGGAGACTTTGAATATCAGATAGTGATTGCTTTTATTAAAAGAAATTATTTCCCTTTTACACATAATTCTTAACCTATACATTCATAATTATTCTAATACTTACGAACTAAAGATATGTAGATTTGTATTAGTGGTGTGTATATATGTAGCTTTGTATTAATAATATGCATATATGTAGATTGTATAAACGGTATGCATACATGTAGATTTGTATTAATAGTATGCATATATGTAGATTTGTATAAACGGTATGCATACATGTAGATATGTATGCAAAGTCAGCAGATTGCTATTCATGTAAAATGTGTGTATGTGAATATTTGGTTAATTCACATTATTGGTTGTATGTAAATATTTTGGTGCAAACTAACATTGACGATCGGCAAGTGTATTGACCGGGGTGAGCGACTAAGCAAAATTGTAATATGTGAACTGACGAGGGTTTCATATTCGGCATTCCATTGAGTTGGCTTACCGCTGTGTTAGGTCAATGTAATTTATATCGCATAATATTGTAATATGATTATGCTATTACAAAAATGTATTGGCATAGAAGTTCATGATGCGTAATGCCGCAAATGTATTGCCTAGGTGGGCATGACGTATAATGCTACACCATCCGCCTTAGAAAAAGAGATTATATATTGTTTTTTGAACAATTGTATAAGACCCTTTGTTCGAGTTTTAAATGATTTTGGTATTTTACTGTAACTTGATATTATAGTGAAAGGAGTTTGTGTACTTTGTTTCTAATTTGCTGACCTTGATACTTTATTGTTTTTACATTTTATATATTTTTTTTCTTAACAATGTTTTGTACATATCTTTTTTTCAAAATTTTAAATTCAACGATTATTTTACTTATTTTACTTATTTTATTTATTTTCTATATTTTACTTATTTTACAGCCGGATTTTAAATGTCTCGACCCACCTAAAATCCTCTTGTTTCTAGAAGTTTTTATTATATAACGGAGTAAGTTGTAATGTCTATAGTGTGACTGTTTAGATTTTTTTTTCAAATCTTTGTTCTATACTGTGCCATATAATATGTTCTATACTGGTTTATACCTATTCTTATGGATTATATATGTAGGTTGAAGTAAAAATATTTCCTATAACTATTTTCTATTTTGTAGGGGGGTTAGCATGTAAAAATATTTTTATTACTATATTCTATTCTATTTAGAATAGAAGATGTTTTCCTATTAGTATTTCCTATTCTACTGTGGCTAAATTAAAAATATTTTCCTAAAATTATGATCTTTCTAAAAGCGAGGTTTCCTAACTGAAGCTGCCATACTTACATCTATTCTGTGATATTTTTTATTTTAATTATTTCTATTAACTAACAGCCTTTCATTGTTATTTCATTTCATTAGGGTTATATTAAACTTAGTACAAAAAAACTCTATAGCTAATTATACGGAAATTTATAATATGAATAATTAATTATGTAGAAATTTAGCAGCTGTGATTGACGGAAGAGCAAGGTAGTTTATATTAGTAGTAGTCCAATTAATGGGCAAAAGGTTGGTACATTGGGTGCAAACATTTTCATATCTTTTATTTATTTTTCTTCTTTTCCAACGGTATCTTTTTGATCTTATTTGTTATGCGATTTCTGCGGCGGCCACCAAAACAGAATCGTCATGACTTTTATGAAGAATTATTTTATTTTTATACCGGGATTTTTACATGCACAACCTCTATGGTTAATGCAATTATTTGATCTTAGAGGACGTGGGTACCAATTATTATCATATTAAATTTGCCTACTTGAGTAAATATTCAATTATTTTTCACCAATTTGTCCCCCGGGACAACTGTGTTTTCCTTATAAATTTCAAGTGCTGGATTGGCGGCATTTGTACAACTTGTGTACAGCCTGATAAGTAATTGCCCTAAGTCAATTTTATCATCTACAATCAGGTTGCTTGTATTTCTTACGCTACCATTTTAGGAGCGCGACATGTATTATTGCTGCAAATTTATATAGCGCTCACATTTATTTTTATATGTTCTCTTTGTGACTTTTTCTTAATTATTTTTTTGTTTCTTTTTTTTATTGGCTGGTTGTAAAATTTTTTTATTTTTTTTATTAGGTTTTGCTTACTTCCACTGTGCCAGAATTTCCTATGCTTCATGACCATCTTTGTCAGGAGCATTAAAGGAATTATGCAATTTTGATTTGCTATTAATTTTGGCAGGGTTAATGAGTCTGCCTTTACGGTTGATTGTGACATTTTGAGATTTACTATTTGAGATATACTTGGATTGTTTATGCTCTTCCTCAGCTTTGAGTTTGGTTTTTAAAATAATAGGGTGTAAGTTTGACGATAAATTCCTTAGATACGAGCTTGAACGGGTTTTAATTGCCTATATTTAAATTTCATATAACTTTTGAGTATCATGGCTATTACAGTGATCAATAGCCCGATTACGCAGATTAAAACTGCTAGCCAAACATCTGGAATGTTTGGGCAGCTTTTGTTTCAGGTTCAGCTGGTGGCTCATATTTTGCTATCCTGTTCTCTGATGTTTCGGAGTTTCCTTTTACCTACTTCGTAGCCAGCTATGGCTATCATAATGCCTTGGGCTATTTTTGCCCACCAAGACATTTCGATTGAGAGAGGAAATTCAGGGAAAATAAAAATTTATTGCTGATTCATTGGGGGAAAAAATTTGCTAGGTTAAGCTTTAATTTTAATCTTTATTCAAACATTCCGTTTTACCCTTGACCTTCATTAATTTTTAATAAGTTTACCTTATTTAATTAATAGATGTTTAACAATTTATTTCTAAATTGTAATTTTTGTTTTACTTAGGATTTTTTCATTTCTGATTTATATATTTAAAATTTTCCTTAAAAAAATTTCTAATTTTATTTTTTCAAATTAATAGTTAAGAACATTTTAATTTTCTTTTGTTTAATTAATTTTACAAAATTATTAACATTTTTCTTAAAATTTTGGAAATAGTAGTTTTTTTTCAATTTACAAAATATTTTTAAAATTAATTTTATGCCATTTTGCTATTTTTCTTTATTTAATTAACATTATATATAGAGATATTGTATAAAACTTGTTTTAAAATTTGTTTGATTTTCTTATTTAATTGATATTTTTGACATTTCTATTTTCTTAAAATTGAAATTTATTTGTATGGTTTACAAAGTAAATTTAAAAAGTTAAATTAATTTTATGCTATTGTTATTTTTCTTTGTCACTTTGGGCTTCAATCTTTTCTAATTTTTTGTTTAGTTTGTGTCATTTTCAAGGCTGACATCAAACTTTTTTTATTATTTATTTTTCAATTCCTACTTTAAAATAAAAAAAATTCCTGAACAAAAACTTTCGTTTTTGCTCATAGTTTAGCGTCCATAAAGGCCGCCCAATTTATTTCTAAATTTTATACCTACTTATATTTTATATTGCTGCCAGTTAGAATGTTGCTGGTTACCAATCTTCATATTTTACGTTGCCAATCTTAGTGCTGATCTATTGTTATTGTAGATATTCCACTTGATTCATGCCCGCTCGCCAGTCATGCTGCCAGTTGTTTCTGTTTTGCTGCTAAATTGCTCAGATTTATTCCACCCTTTTATGCGTTGTAAAAGATGTAAATATCGCCTGTCAAAATTGCTCGTATGTTGATTGTTTGAAATTAATGCATTCTATTAGGTGGTTGAACATAATTCCTGTGGTTTGTGTTTGCAATTGCGTTTGCGTATATGCATATGCGTTAAATTGATTTTTGTTGGTTGCTTGGAAATAATTCCTTGGTTTGTGTTTGCATTTGGGTATTCATATGCGTTATTTATCCTTTGCTCCTTCCAAAGTATTTGTTTTTTCATTGGCAGGATTTCTTTAATGTCCTGCTTTTCAAACTGGCAGGATCTTTACCGATAAATCTCTTTTAGCGTTGCTTGATCAGCAAACTTTTTATTAAAAGATTGAACTGGAAGGATCTTTTCCAGTCAGATCATTCTTAACAGTTGTGCTGATTTGATCTGAACTGGCAGGATCGCCATGAAATGTTCAAATAAAAGATTAGGAGACTTTGAATGTCAGATAGTGATTGTTTTTATTAAAAGAAATGCTTTCCCTTTTATACATAATTTCTTAACATATACATTCATAATTATTCTAATACTTACGAACTAAAGATATGTAGATTTTTATTAGTGGTGCGTATATATGTAGATTTGTATTAATAGTATGCATATATGTAGATTTGTATAACGGTATGCATACATGTAGATTTGTATTAATAGTATGCATATATGTAGATTTGTATAAACGGTATGCATACATGTAGATTTATATGCAAAATCAGCAGATTGCTATTCATGTAAAATGTTTTTATGTGAATATTTGGTTAATTCACATTATTGGTTGTATGTAAATATTTTGGTGGCAAACTAACATTGACGATCGGCAGTGTATTGACCGGGGTAAGTGACTAAGCAAAATTTGTAATGTGTGAACTGACAAGGGTTTCATATTCGGCATTCCATTTATGTTGGCTTACCGCTGTGTTAGGTCAATGTAATTTATATTGCAAAATATTGTAATATGACTATGCTATTACAAAAATGTATTGGCATAGAAATTCATGATGCGTAATGCCGCAAATGTATTGCATAGTTGGGCATGACGTATAATGCTACACCATCCGCCTTAGAAAAGAGGATTATATAATTGTTTGTGAACAATTGTATAAGACTATTTGTTCGAGTTTTAAATGATGGTATTTTACTGTAACTTGATATTATAGTGAAGGTGTTTGTGTACTTTGTTTCTAATTTGCTGACCTTGATACTTTTATTATTTTTACATTTTATATATTTTTTCTTAAAAATGTTTTGTACAAATCTTTTTTTTCAAATTTAAATTTAACGATTATTTTACTTATTTTACTTATTTTATTTATTTTCTATATTTTACTTATTTACAGCCGGATTTTAAATGTGTCGACCCACCTAAAATCCTCTTGTATCTAGAGTTTTTATTAAATAACGGAGTAATTGGAATGTCTATAGTGTGACTGTTTGATTTTTTTTTCAAATTTTTGTTCTATACTATGCCATGTAATATGTCTATACTGGTTTATACCTATTCTTATGGATTATATATGTAGGTTGAAGTAAAATATTTCCTATTACTATTTGCTATTTGTAGGGGGGTTAGCAGTAAAATATTTTTTATTACTATATTCTATCTATTTAGAATAAAAGATGTTTCCTATTAGTATTTCCTATTCTACCTGTGGCTAAAGTGAAAATATTTTTCCTAAATTATGATCTCTCTAAAAGCGAGGTTTCCTAACTGAAGCTGCCCTTACTTATATCTATTTCTGTGATATTTTTTATTTAATTATTGCTATTAACTAACAGCTTTTCATTGTTATTTCATTTCATGAGGGTTATATTAAACTTAGTACATCTGTAGCTAATTATACGGAATATGTAACTAACTATGTAGAAATTTGGGAGCTGTGATTGACGGAAGAGCAAGGTAGTTTATATTAGTAGTAGTCCAATTAATGGGCAAAAGATTGGTACAGTGGGTGCAAACATTTTTCACATCTTTTAATTTATTTTTCTTCTTTTCCAGCGGTATCTTTTTGATCTTATTTGTCATACGATGTCTGCGGCGTCCACCAAGACAGAATCGTCATGACTTTTATGAAGAATTATTTTTATTTTTATACCGGGATGTCACATGCACAACCTCTCTGGTTGATGCAATTATTTGATCTTAGAGAACGTGGGTACCAATTATTGTCATATTCAATTGCCTACTCGAGTAAATATTCAATATTTTTACCAATTTCTCCCCCGTGACAACTGTATTTTCCTTATAAATTTCAAGTCCTGGATTGGCGGCATTTGTACAACTTGTGTACAGCCTGATAAGTAATTGTCCTAAGTCAATTTCATCATCTACAATCAGGTTGCTTGTATTTATTACGCTACCATTTTAGGAGCGCGACATGTGTTATTGCTGCAAAATTTATATAGCGCTTCACATATATTTTTATATGTTCTTTTTGTGACTTTTTCTTCATTATTTTTCTTCTTCTTGTTTTTTATTGGCTGGTTGTAAAATTTTTGTATGTTAGGTTTTGCTTACTTCCACTGTCCTAGAATTTCCTTATTGTTCATGACCATCTTTGTCATGAGCATTAAAAGGAATTATGCAAATTTTGATTTGCTATTAAATTTTGGGCAGGGGTAATGAGCCTGCCTTTACTGTTGATTGTGACATTTTGAGATTTACTATTTGAGATATACTTGGATTGTTTATTGCTCTTCCTCAGCTTTGGTTTGTTTTAAAATAATAGGGTGTAAGTTTGACAATAAGATTCCTTAGATACGAGCTTGAACGGGTTTTAATTGCCTATATTTAAATTTCATATAACTTTTGAGTATCATGGCTATTATAGTGATCTATAGCCCGATTACGCAGATTTAAACTGCTAGCCAAACATGTTTTGGGGCAGCTTTTGTTTCTGGTTCAGCTGGTGGCTCATATTTTGCAATCCTGTTCTCTGATGTTCAGAGTTCCTTTACCTACTTCGTAGCCAGGTATGGCTATCATAATGCCTTGGGCTATTTTTGCCCACCAAGACATTTCGATTGAGAGAGGAAATTGAAGGGAAAATAAAAATTATTGCTGATTCCTTGGGGAAAGAAAATTTGCTAGTTTAAGCTTTAATTTTAATCTTTATACAAACATTCCGTTTTACCCTTGACCTTCATTAATTTTTAATAAGTTACCTTATTTAATTAATAGATGTTTTAACAATTTATTTCTAAAATTGTAATTTTTGTTTTTTACTTTAGGATTTTTCATTTCTGATTTAGATATTTAAAATTTTCCTTAAAAAAATTTCTAATTTTATTTTTTCAAATTAATAGTAAGAACATTATAATTTTCTTTTGTTTATTAATTTTACAAAATAATTAACATTTTTCAAAAAAAATACTGATTTATCGACCTTTTCTTCTTAACTTTCCAGTTTGCTGGCTCGAGGTCTATGTTTTTCTTGCAAAAACTAATAAAACACAAGTTTTTCGTTCTGCCAATATATTTCGAATTACCGTCGGTAATCGTCTTCAGGACAAACTAATAACAATATAAAGCATTAATATAATAAATAATTATCCCTACAACAAATTTATTCATATATGTACATACATTTATTTACACGTTTGTACTGCTTAACGTGGAGTATCATACTAACTCTTTTTTGATAACAAAAATCTGTACGCCTGTGCTACGTTCTCTACATCAGATTTGTAATTTAATCTCTTGTCTGTCGGTGTGTTGATTATGTGCAGCATTTCTAATGTGAATCTCTTCTTGTATTGTTTTTCTTGTTGGAGCACAGAAGCTTCATCAAAGTTTGGTGAGTGTTCATTGCTTGCACAGTGGGCCATTAAGGCCGTTTTATGGTTCTGTGTTTGTTTACAATATTTAAAATCAGATTTATGTTGTGCTAATCTGCTTTTTAATTTTGATTTTGTAGTTCCTACATAAAACTTGTTACAGGATTCGTTGGCATTACCTTTGCAAGGTATTTTATATATAATATTGCTTTTTTCCGCGGTTGGTATTTTTGACTTTGTTCTATTAAAAATGTGTTTTAGTGTGTTTACTGGTTTATGGGCTATTTTTATTTCGTTTTTGTTGTAGCAATCTGATTTCGTAAGCCGCTCTGATAATTGTGGTACATATACTACTGACTTGAATATCTTTGGCTCGTCTACTATTTGATTTTGGGTTTCTGATACCGTTCTTTTTATTAAAGAATTTATAATACTATCCGGAAAGTCATTATTTTTTAATATCATTCTAATTTCAGTCTTAATTTCTCTGTGGTAAGTGTCGTCAGATATTTGTAACATTCGTCGAATACAGCCTCTCGCTGTATTAATTATCATCGTTTTTGGATGTTTAGAATTATAATTGATGATTCGTCCTGATGCTATAGGTTTCTTATACCACTTTAGCTTTATTTCGTTACCATGTCTTATTATGATTGAGTCCAGGTACGGTAGTTTTCCTTCGTTTTCGAGCTCGGTAGTAAATTTAATATATCTATTGAAAGAATTTAATGCGTCAAGAGTGTTCTGTACCTCGTTTTCGTTTATAATTGCAAATATGTCATCGACATACTTTGTAAGTAGTCTCGGCTTTTGTTTAACTTTTTCCATCGAACTTTGAAGCAACTTATCCATAACAATATCTGCGATAACTGGTGACGTTGGCGACCCCATTGGTAATCCTCTTATTTGTGTGTATATTTGATCTTCGTATTTAAAATAACGGTTTTCCTCAATACAAAATTTCAATATTTCCATGAATAGTTTTTTCGGTATTTTAGTGTGCATTTCTATTATTGTCCATTTCTCTTGAATAACCTCAAGAGCTAGCTGTGTTGGAACGCTCGGAAACAGCGAGACAACATCGAACAGAAATCTAGTTATAATGTCAAAACTACACTCGAATTTAAAGAAAGAATAAGTAATACTCATATTAATGATGATGAAAAACTAATTTCGTTCGATGTTGTCTCGCTGTTTCCGAGCGTTCCAACACAGCTAGCTCTTGAGGTTATTCAAGAGAAATGGACAATAATAGAAATGCACACTAAAATACCGAAAAAAACTATTCATGGAAATATTGAAATTTTGTATTGAGGAAAACCGTTATTTTAAATACGAAGATCAAATATACACACAAATAAGAGGATTACCAATGGGGTCGCCAACGTCACCAGTTATCGCAGATATTGTTATGGATAAGTTGCTTCAAAGTTCGATGGAAAAAGTTAAACAAAAGCCGAGACTACTTACAAAGTATGTCGATGACATATTTGCAATTATAAACGAAAACGAGGTACAGAACACTCTTGACGCATTAAATTCTTTCAATAGATATATTAAATTTACTACCGAGCTCGAAAACGAAGGAAAACTACCGTACCTGGACTCAATCATAATAAGACATGGTAACGAAATAAAGCTAAAGTGGTATAAGAAACCTATAGCATCAGGACGAATCATCAATTATAATTCTAAACATCCAAAAACGATGATAATTAATACAGCGAGAGGCTGTATTCGACGAATGTTACAAATATCTGACGACACTTACCACAGAGAAATTAAGACTGAAATTAGAATGATATTAAAAAATAATGACTTTCCGGATAGTATTATAAATTCTTTAATAAAAAGAACGGTATCAGAAACCCAAAATCAAATAGTAGACGAGCCAAAGATATTCAAGTCAGTAGTATATGTACCACAATTATCAGAGCGGCTTACGAAATCAGATTGCTACAACAAAAACGAAATAAAAATAGCCCATAAACCAGTAAACACACTAAAACACATTTTTAATAGAACAAAGTCAAAAATACCAACCGCGGAAAAAAGCAATATTATATATAAAATACCTTGCAAAGGTAATGCCAACGAATCCTGTAACAAGTTTTATGTAGGAACTACAAAATCAAAATTAAAAAGCAGATTAGCACAACATAAATCTGATTTTAAATATTGTAAACAAACACAGAACCATAAAACGGCCTTAATGGCCCACTGTGCAAGCAATGAACACTCACCAAACTTTGATGAAGCTTCTGTGCTCCAACAAGAAAAACAATACAAGAAGAGATTCACATTAGAAATGCTGCACATAATCAACACACCGACAGACAAGAGATTAAATTACAAATCTGATGTAGAGAACGTAGCACAGGCGTACAGATTTTTGTTATCAAAAAAGAGTTAGTATGATACTCCACGTTAAGCAGTACAAACGTGTAAATAAATGTATGTACATATATGAATAAATTTGTTGTAGGGATAATTATTTATTATATTAATGCTTTATATTGTTATTAGTTTGTCCTGAAGACGATTACCGACGGTAATTCGAAATATATTGGCAGAACGAAAAACTTGTGTTTTATTAGTTTTTGCAAGAAAAACATAGACCTCGAGCCAGCAAACTGGAAAATTAACATTTTTCTTTAATTTTAGAAATAGTAGTTTTTTTTTCAATTTACAAAATATTTTAAAAATTAATTTTTATGCCATTTTGCTATTTTTCTTTATTTAATTAACATTATATATAGAAGTTATTGTATAAAAATTTGTTTTAAAAACTTTTTTGATTTTCTAAAAAAAATTAAAATTTGATATTTTTGACATTTCTATTTTTCTTAAAATTGAAATTTATTTTATTTTTTTTGAGTTTACTAGCAAATTTAAAAAGTTAAATTAAATTTTATGCTATTGTTATTTTCTAAGGCCGCCCAATTTGTTTCTAAATTTTATACCTACTTATATTTTATATTGCTGCCAGTTAGAATGTTGCTGTTGGTTACCAATCTTCATATTTTACGCTGCCAGTCTTAGTGCTGATCTATTGTTATTGTAGATATTCCACTTGATTCATGCCCTCTCGCCAGTCATGCTGCCAGTTGTTTCCTGTTTTGCTGCTAATTGCTCAGATTTATTCCACCCTTTTATGCGTTGTAAAAGATGTAAATATCGCCTGTCAAAATTGCTCGTATGCTGATTGTTTGAAATTAATGCATTATATTGGGTGGTTGAACATAATTCCTGTGGTTTGTGTTTGCAATTGCGTTTGCGTATATGCGTATGCGTTAAATTGATTTTTGTTGGTTGCTTGGAAATAGTTCCTTGGTTTGTGTTTGCATTTGGGTATTCATATGCGTTATTTATCCTTTGCTGCTTCCAAAGTATTTGTTTTGCCAATTTGGCAGGATTTCTTTAATGTCCTGCTTTTTCAAACTGGCAGGATCTTTACCGATAAAATCTTTTTAGCGTTGCTTGATCAGCAACTTTTTAATTAAAAGGTTGAACTGGCAGGATCTTTTCCAGTCAGATCGTTTTTATCAGTTGTGCTGATTTGATCTGAACTGGCAGGATCGCCATGAAATGTTCAAATAAAAGATTAGGAGACTTTGAATGTCAGATAGTGATTGTTTTTATTAAAAGAAATTCTTTCCTTTTATATATAATTTCTTAACCTATACATTCATAATTATTCTAATACTTACGAACTAAAGATATGTAGATTTGTATTAGTTGTGTGTATATGTAGATTTGTATTAATAGTATGCATATATGTAGATTTGTATAAACGGTATGCATACATGTAGATTTGTATTAATAGTATGTAATATGTATATTTGTATAAACGGTATGCATACATGTAGATTTGTATGCAAAGTCAGCAGATTGCTATTCATGTAAATGTTTGTATGTGAATATTTGGTTAATTCACATATTGGTTGTATGTAAATATTTTGGTGGCAAACTAATTGACGATCGGCAAGTGTATTGACCGGGGTGAGTGACTAAGTAAAATGTGTAATGTGTGAACTGACGAGGGTTTCATATTCGGCATTCCATTGATGTTGGCTTACCTCTGTGTTAGGTCAATGTAATATATGTCGCATAATATTGTAATATGATTATGCTATTACTGAAATGTATTGGCATTGAAGTTCATGATGCGTAATGCCGCAAATGTATTGCATAGGTGGGCATGACGTATAATGCTACAATACTTCAGACTATTGAATATAGGTATATGCACAAAGTATTCAATATAAATATATACAAAAAAGGATCGCGACCGCGGTTGGCGATTGTTAGTACTTGAGTGGTTCGTGCAATTATTGTTGATGACGATGGTAGTGAATGTGTGTAGGCGCCTTATATTCGCCGCGCACGGCTGCGCATAGGAATTTTGCAGCCGTCTGAATATTGTTGGAGGCGGCTTAAACACGAGCCACTATTGCAGCCGCACCATCACCATCATAACATCGCCATCCCAGCCGTGCATCACCGCAGCAGCCACATACACAAAGGAAAAGGTAAATTTATGTACGGTGCCCCCCTAAACAGTGGTCCTTCGACGCCACTATTGGAACCAGCTACAAGAAAACCTAAGTACCCTTTGTAAATCGTGAGTAGTAAATCAATTTTAATATGCCCCTAAACTTCGGAAAGTATATATAAACAAAGAAAATTAAGGAAATTTTCATTTTCGAAAATTATATTTCCCGCCGCAGTTTTCTTCTTTATCCTCATTTAAATTGATACAAAACGCAAAAAATATTTTTAAATCCCCATACTTGCGTATACATACATACGGATATACAAAAGAAAGAAAACGACATAAGCGGTGAAATAAAATCTCGTGATCAGTGGTACAAGAGTGGTGCAGTGCGTGTAATAGCAATTTTCTCGTATTAAATTTGCACGCTATAAATTCTCAATCCCCATTAAGAATTTCGATAGTACTTATTTCTCTCTCCTCAAAGCCTCTACAGTCCAACAAATCGAAGTTAAATAAGACTCCTCTAAGTCACACCGAAAACAAAAAAAACTAATTTTTAGATAATATCATACGAATTAATTTCCCGTATCAAAATTATAATAATTAACTCCTAGATACTTGTTAATACGTATATATATATTATATATCTTATAATTTTCCCACGTATATTTAAACCACCCTCATATACATATTAAATATATTAAATATAGTGCAAACGCAGCACAGTGGTCAAATTTGCTCAGTCCCACCCTAAAATAAATTTAATTTAAAAACTTTTTTGGTTTTGAAAATTATTCTCGCTTCTATTTAACGTGAAGTTTTAAACGTAACTCCCTCACACATAGTTAAAAGCAAATACTCTCTCTTCAAAAAATATAAAAAAAATATAAAAGTCTTCTCTCCAAGTTAAATTTTATCAAGTCTCAACCCCAAGCGTATTAAACAAAAAGTAAACATGAGTGATGATGAAAAGAGGCAAATTTGCTCCAAAACTAAAGGAGTTAAACAATTTAAATTCTCGTCTGCCACTAAAAAGTTCATTACCGACAGGGATATTTTCATGGACTATTGTGCTCGGTTTAAATCAAACTCCCTCCAAGATAATACTGAGTCGTCCCTTAATGTTAAGAACTCGAATATCGATAAACTGTGGTATAGAGTCCAAAAAACATTCGACAAAGTGGTTAGAAACCGAGGATCAGGACATGTCCGAAGATTTGCCAAATCTGCCAATAGCAAATACATGACCTGCCTCGTAACTTATGAGGACACAAAGGCTGAGATTGAGGACCAGCTGCAGTTGCTTAAACAAGCAAATGCCCCGCGCCCCCCTACCGGCACAACAGGTCCATCTGACAACTCCGGTATTTTGCTAAAAATGCCCTCCCTGCGATACCGAAATATTTTATGGTGGTTATGAAAAATGGCCCTCATTTCGTGACATGTTCACAGCTGTTTACATTAACCATCCCAAACTCTCCCAAGTGCAAAAATTGTATCACCCCAGATACAAAACGCAAGGAAAGGCAGCTCAAATAGTCAACCAATTTCCCTTGACTGATGACAACTTTGCCTTAGCGTGGGAGCCTGAAGCCTCGATACGAGAACAGACGAGTTCTCGTAGATAATGAAATGCGGGGCCCTGATGAATTTAAAAACGATCACCACGAAAAACAGTGAAGACATTCAAATGTTGCAATCATCGGTAAATAATTGCCTCCAAATTCTCGCCACGCAAAAAGTTTCCACAGATAACTGGGACCCCCATACTTATTATCTGGTTACCTCTAAACTCCCAGAAAATACCAGTCACGTTGTGGGAGCAATCTCTAACCACAAGAAGAGAACTTCCCAACTGGGCCCAAATGGCCCAGTTCTCACAACTCGATACGAAGTGGTAGAAAGAGTTAATCATGGCGCCCAAGTAAAAGCAAATTCGCTCCCCCTCAAAACAGGCCGCCATTTAAACCCACAACAGGCACATTCGTTTCCAATAAATCGACCTCCCACACCCAGTACATATGAAAGAGCAGCGGACAATGTACAAGTGCGCTATGTGTAAAACCTAATCTCACCCCCTTATAAGTTGCTTCAAATTAAGAAGCTGTCGACCTCTGACCGCAGAAGGTTTGTGAGTGAAACAATATGTGTTTCAATTGCCTCTCTCAGTCACACATACTGAAGACTGTTCCAGTACCCAAACATGCAATCAATGTCAAAATCGGCTAAAATCAGTTCTTCACGAAGACACATCTCACGTGCCGAAGGGACAACCCGATTGCAAAAGACAGTCTCACAAACCGCGACCACGAACTCCACAGTCTCACCGGGTAACACTCCCGATAAAGCGAATCCCCTGGATGAAATCGCTTCACGCTCGCAGAAAAGCCAAGTCCAATCGTTTATTCCGAAAACCATTGTGAAATAATTTTACCCACGGCTATTGTACCCGTAGATCATAGGGGAGAAATTTTCAACTCAGAGCTCTGTAGATAAACTCAAACTCCCATTCAAACCCTCTAGATTTAAATATCAGGGATGGGCGGTAAGGTAGTTCAGACCTCAAACAATTGTGCTCTCTGACTTTGGTATCCCCCGATTTAAAACAAGAATAAGTGCCAGAGGCAATAGTATTACCCCGGTTAACAAAAAGCTCCCCTCGCTTAAGCTCACTAGCGAGCTCCAAGCAAAATGGGCACACCTCAACCTCGCTGCCTCGATCTGTCACTCCCCTTCGCAAATATATCTCGTCCTAGGCAGTGATGTAATACCGCAAATCATCCAAAATGGCGTTGAGAAACTTTCCCCCATCTTCTAGCGCAAAAAAAACATTTTTGGATGGATCTTAGCGGTAGAGCCCCTGTAATGGTCTATCTTTCTGGATGCAAGTGTCAGAAGTGACGAACGAAGATCTTAACTCTCTATGCGAAAATTCTGGGATTGGAGGAAAGTTCACATCAAACCCAAATACCCCAGAAGACGAGTTCTGCGAGAATTTCTACGCAGGCACAACATAAAAGCGATGATAACGGTTGTTACATCGTCAGGCTGCCGTTTAAACCCAGCTTCCCAGAGTCAATCTCACTATCCACTCTCGGTCTTCAGCTATAAGCCAGTTCTTGGAATGGAGAAAAGTTTGCAGAAGAAGGGGAGCTAAAACGCTCAATATGATAGTGTCTAGAAAGAATATCATCACCTCGATCATATGGAGTAAACGCGCTCCTATGAAAAATTTTACGGAGGTGAATGCGTCTCATTTTACCTTCCCCATCATGCAGTGTCAAACCCGAGATAAAGACATCAAAGGTGCGGGTCGTGTTTAACGCCCACGACACCCAAGAAGTCTGGCAATATGGGAATGGAGCATGTATAAGAAGAGAGTGATACGGGCCGGAAAGCCAACCCGACCGAGGAGTGCTGATGAGAAAATGTCGTATAAGACCAAATTGTGGGAAAAGAGAGAGTAGAGAGGAAAAGGGCTATGAGTCAAAATTATCATGGAAAGAATCTGAGGATAGACAGAGATACAAAGAGGCATTGCATTCGGTAATCTCAAAAGCTGGATCCAAGAACAGGGAATAACAGAGGTGAAAGACAGGGGAAACACCTACGGAGGTAAAATGGGGCACAAAGATTCAAGCGAAAGTACTCAAAACAAGTCATTAACGAGAGAAAGAAGGGGGAAGAAACCGGCCGGAAGCCCACCAAGAGGGAGGGACAAGCAGAAAGAAAAAGTAGGGGGTATAAAAGTCTAAGCGGGCAGGCAAGGGAAAGCTATATCGGTGAAAAAGACTAGACTTCACAAAGGTAAGCAAAGTGGTAGAAAAAGTATGGAGTTGGATGTTACGGGAAAATAAAGGAACAATAAACAAATAAGGATTGACGTAAAAAAACATATTAAAATAGAGGAAAGGCATAGCACCAATCAAATGGGGGAAGGGGAGTGGGGAGGGGGGCGACGGAAGGTTGGGGCGTTGGAAAGCAAAGGTCAGTAACAAAAAAAAAATATCGGAAGACAAGTGAGAACGACAATGAACGACAGGTTTTTGGGATTGACAAGTGGGAAGACAAATACAACAAATCGTCCGAAGAGGAAAAAAGACACAGACAAATCAAAGGCGCTCAGCGGGAGCAAAAATTTTGAAACCAACAGGGTGGGGGGAGGATGACGATGAAGAGTCAGGCATATAGATGCGTACTAAAAGAGTGGTGGAATAGACAGAAATGGCTGGGCGAACGAAAACCAAGGTTGAAGAAATAGGGACGGAAGGAAATAGGAACGAAGTTGGCAGTTCAAAAAAAATAGTTCCCAAACTTGATAAGAGAGAAGGATACAGAGTATTGGGGCGGGGTGTTGGACGACATCAATGAAACCAGAAGCGGGGAAAGGCAATGGGTTCTCGCAGATGTGGTCGAAGGAAAAGGCCAGTACGTGAGACAACGAGATATCTCGCGCAAAACACAACGGGGTGACACAAAGGAGTACAAACTTCTGGTCGGTATAAAGGCAACGGTTGTGCGCCCCACCGTAGCATCGACCAAGTAGGAACAAGACTAGTGTAGAACGAGGTGAAGATGAGCTTACTCCCGACTGAAGTAGAACGTCGGAATCAAATAAAAGCTAGACTCTTCTAGACAATTTAAATGGGGAAATGGGGGAGGATGCGGAAAATTTGGTGGGAGAAGGAGATTGGAAAAGCAATGCCAAGCTTGGGGGAAAAACCTTCGGATCAAAATAGAACAGCGGAAAAATTAGGGAGATCGGTGGAAGGCAGACACTGGAGGCAGGAGGAAGTCGACGACAGAAACAGCAGAGAGCGGAACTGTTGTTAACGATGAGGATGCAAAAAATGGACGGTGCACAATTGCTTACGTTGGTGGGGTGGAATGGCACGGAGTGGAGGACAACAAGAACCCGAAGCTCGGGCAGAAAAAAAAGCTTAACCGGAAGCAGCGACACAGCGGTAAATGAGCACGAGTCGAAGCTAAGTAAGCGCCACGGAAGATTGAACAGGAGGGGTGCGTAGAAAGAGTCGTTTTGGAAGAGGGTCATCGCGATCAGCAGGGTCCTGGCAGAAGGAATTCAGGGTTGATGAAGAATAGTCAAAGGAAAGAAGTTCACGAGGCGAAGTAAACAAGAGTACAACAACGCGATGGTATCATGAAGAGTCTAAGGGATAAAACACGAACAAGGGGAAGGCAAGGGACTAAGGTCGGCAGTGGACAGTAACAAGTACAATAATCAGCTTGAGAGCGGTGGAGGACAAAAGAATTGGGAAAACACCAAGTTTGAGCAAACATGACAACGGAGGGTAACAAGGGAATGGGTTGTATGACAGGAATTTCAAAATGGGGAAAGGGAAATTAAAAGGTATTGTAAAAGGGAGGGGGCATAGGTTCTATGAGTCCGGGGAACGCCCTATGTGAGGCGAGATCACCATAAAGGGGTTGGAACAGAAGGGACAGTCCAGTAGAATGTGTCCCTTGAAACGATAGGGATACCATTGAAATGTGTGTGTTAATGAGTAGATTTAAAAGGGAGGCGGGACCGTAGTGAGATAGGGTGGAAGCTCGTCGCAGATAGAGCAATAAAGGGGGGAACAAGGGATTGGAATCTAGAAGGTGGTTGACGCATTAGGGGGTAGCAAAAGGCAAAGGTTGTGACATGGAAGTATTGGAAAAGGGGGAATAGGCAAAGTAGTTCGATAGTTGGAAGAAGGGTGTAGACGATATCGCCCCAAGAAAGGTGGAAAAGGGGTGTGACTAGAAAAGGGGTACGATCATCAGGGGAGAAAAAGGAAAGATGTTAATGAGTACGTTAAAAATGGGATTATGGGAATGTGAGTTCGAATAGCAGTTTGGGCCGCCTTTACGAGATTCGTCGCCATAATGGGTGTGTAATAAGGGGTTTGGACATAATCTAGAATGGGGTTGGACGATTAAGTATGGGTATAAAATAAAGGATGAAGGAGTTTTTTTTTCAAAGGTGAGGAGTGGACACTTTAGTTGTATATGTGAAGGCGTTTAGAGATAGTGACCCAAAATGTGGACCAGGGGATGACCCAGAAAAAGGTTATGATGTATGAAGGTACCGCTAAATGTATTTATATATAGCAGGTAACCAAGGACCTCACTAGGATAGGCCACCATGGCGGGGAAACAAATGTCACTCTGTGGAGGGCGATAGCCGAACTCCATAGCACCAGGACTAGGAGGCGGAGCTGGGGAGGAAGGACATCTACGCCGTGTAGTCAAATAAGAGGGGCGGGGGATGTCGGTGACCAAGGAGCGGGAAAATCCACGAATCACAGGTGTGTTAGGCGGACAATGCTATTGGCACGATTTGCCAGCCAGCGGGGAGAAAGCGGTGCGGATATAGAACGGAGGCCTTTCCGAGACGGCACCACATAGGGAAGTATGAATGGCCTACTAAACACAGAAAGGCGCGATGCTGTGGCGGAAGGTTGATTACCCCGGGATATAATAAATGGAAACGACTACGAAGCACCGACTTGTCGGCTAAGGGGTCGTGAACGAAAAATGTATGAACGATCTGTGGTCTATTAACGGGACTGGAATAAGGCACGAGATCATGTAAAGTAGGAGGAATGAGTCGCAATACAAGGACGACAAAGTACGAATGATTAAGCCGGATGAGGCAGTCGGGATCGAGGAGTCATATAGATAACCGAGAGTCAAGTATGGGCATAGATTCAATGAACCTCGCTGTTGGAGAAGTACACAAAAACCAGGAAAAATGGCCTCCAGAGAAGGATTTGTGCTATGAGAAGTGGTAAGGTTAGCAGATGGACTAGGAAAAAGAGCATCGCTCGCAGGAACAGTGTGCAGCACTTAAGAATTGTTTTCAACGCTTTTGAGGAGCAGTGGGCCGACCCAAACAGAAGGTGACGAGAATTCTGAGCGCTTGAAATGGGCCCATGAAGCGGGGAGCAAGGGACTGTAAGGTCCGACAGATCAGGTAGGCAAAACGGTTTGTGCGAGAAGAAACCCTCGGTTCTGCAACCGGGAAGAGGAGGGAAAGATAGAAAGCGTGCAGGAATGGCAGAATGAAGAGGCAACGTTCGGCGGAAAGGCGACCAGCATGCTGGTCAAGAGGCAGGAAAGAAAGGACCCAAAAGTCCTAGAATGCCGGAGGCAGGGACAGATGCAATTAGAAAGAACAAGTAGGCCAAAGCTGATAAGACGATGGGCATCCAATAGCGAGTGTAGCACACGAACTCGGAAAAGCAGGACGAAAGGGCATGGAGAGGATAGTTCCAATTAAGGAAAGTAGGGAGACAAGCCAACGGGAGATAATGCTAAGACTCCGTTGTCTCGAAGGCGAGAAAAGGGAGTTAACGCTAAGACTCCGGCCTTAGCGTGATGGGTTGCCAAAGGGAGGGATAACACTAAGACTCCTGATTTGCCCGAGAAGATGAGTGATTGTGGCAACAACATGTCCACTGAATGTGGCACGCCTCGGTTGTGATCGTGCAGTCCTTTCGAGACAACGCTGAGAAAGGTGTTCGGAGATCTGTTGGAAAGGGAAGCTTTATAGTCTTAAGGCTTAAGATGACTGCTCAAGAAAATACGGCTAGCGATGCGGTCGGACGTTGCGTTTGTGCGGGTATTTTATGGTAACTAAAAAAAAATTGAGAGTGAGGCGGTAGTGGTTGGCAAGCCAACAGCTGAGCTGCACTGCTGCGTTGGCCGCACTGGCGGGTGTTGCCAGACGGACGCGGACTTAGTCCGAAAAATACCGATCATGTCTTCAAACATGTCCCCCCCCCCAGCGCCCTCCCACCCGAACGCGTTGATGGGGTTAAGGGCGGCATCAAACCTTGTTCCAAGGCCGCCCGTGCCTGGATACTAATTGTATCGTGATTTTGTCGTCTTTGTGACGAGCCGATCGGCTTTGTTTACCGCGCTTCTGGCTGTTCCGTGCTGCTCGTGGGGTTGCCCTTGTCCTTCGTCGGCGTCGTTTGTCCTGGCGTCCAGCATGGTGTTCGGTCGAAGCCCGGTGGAGCAAAGTGTGGTGGCAGAGGAGAGCATTTTCCGGCAGGTGCTTGGGGAGTCGCACGCCCCGGTGGAGTGTGAAATTGCGAGCAGTGCGCAGGACGGTGGGTTTTTGCACCCATGGTATCTCTCTCGGTTAATCGCTAAGAATAGCCGCACTGTCTCAACACATGTCGTTGGCCACAGAGGCGAAACTTTGTCCCTCAGTTGTTTTGCGGTCCTGCAAAGGACATGAAAAGAAAAATATTCGTAATTTGCAGGCATGGGCGGAGGGTTATAGCTATATATTTTTTCAGATTGTTAGGGGCATTAAACAGAGTGTACCAGAGGTGAGGGTTGGCATTACTAGGGCAGTGGGTAGCACGCCACAAGTATGGCAATATTTCGGGTTATTAGTCCGTTTTGGCGTTGGAGTTCCACAATCGAACCATGGTAT
This sequence comes from Eurosta solidaginis, assembly GCA_029619165.1. NCBI lineage: Eukaryota > Metazoa > Arthropoda > Insecta > Diptera > Tephritidae > Eurosta > Eurosta solidaginis. Next base: position 21,474 of record JARSSU010042844.1, read on the forward strand.
CCGATCCAGGGTGTAAGTGATTACCCGTGCAAGACGCCATTTGTTCGGGGTAGAATCATCCTTACCACGACTAAATCTCCAACTTGAATATTGAGTGAGGGCATTCCATTTGTACCGCTTAGCAGGGGGCTTTTTCCTATGAGCTACTCGCTCTTCCATCGTTGCTGAATTGGGGTGAAGCACTTCAGTTGTGATCAAGGTGAGATGCTCTGCAGTTGGCCCGGTAACGACAAGAGCGGCGCGTCACGTAAGGAAAGCACCTGGGTTAGGACCAGTGGATCCATTGGATCTTCGACATAGGGAGAGCGGTCGGGGAGTTGAGACCGCCTCTATGAGTACTAAGAGAGTAGTACAGCTCTTCGAAAGAGTAACTTTGGTTTCCTGTACTTTCGTAAAGTGACTTGAAACTTTTCACGGCCGATTCCATCAGACCACCCATGTGGGGAGCGTATGGTGGGATGAATTTCCATGAGAATCCGTGAGTTGCATACTTTCTGCGACATCTGTAGCGATTTCCTGAGGAATGTGGTGAATTTTCTGTTGTAATCCGCGTGTGCGCCGACGAGCGTCTTTCTGTTGCGAGAATATATCGGTGGGGTAGGCACACGGCGGCCAGTGAAAGGGCAAAGGCTGCGTTGCAGGGCGGGAGGGACACATTCGTGCTGAGACGAGGAGCACACTTCTACATGAACAGCCTGTTGTGCGAAAAACAGGGACGAACACACAAACGTAAGCTTCGCATACGAAGCTCGGCGAAGGGGAGTTTTTACCATTAAATAGTCCAGCAAGGCGACGTCGATTAAGTTGTGTATGAAAGCGGTAGGGAATACGTTGACGCTGGGTGGACAGAGCTGCCATTACAGGCGCTTTCAATGCTAGTTATAAGATGGTGCAGGATTCTTCAGTGGAAAGACGATGGCTTTTTGACCTTTTGCTACAAACGTGGAAGGTCAGTACTGTTGCTGTACCATTCGGATCACAGCTGTTTGTCGGCGTTGCAGCAGGTTCCGAATGGATGAAGTCTAACAGACTGAGTAACAAAATCGAGAGTTCCGGGTAGGATGATGGGTGACACTCATTTTAAAGATACCTTGTGGCATAAGATTAATCTTACGGAAACTCGCATTGATTCCTGAATCATCTAGCACAGGGTTTAATGTCCGAAGGGTGTTCTTTTTGTCCTGCTGTTTGAAGCAGCTCTATCGTATCTCCGTAATAATTTCGTGAGTTTGAGTGATGATTTTGAGTTTTTGGCATCATCACGTCGGCATGGGTCGAGGTTGAGCGTGGCTGGAACTTCTGTGTTTCTTGCTTTTGGATAAACCGCAAGAATATAGGCCACGACTCTAGCCCTCGAGAAAAGTACGAAAAACGGCTCGAGTTTATGTCTAATTTTCTCATGCAGGGTGTGGAATACTTCCAATCGTCGTGGTTCGGGGGAGTTGGGTGGTCGAGATATATCCTTTGGCGCCATACGTTGTGGATTGACAAGCCAATTAGGGCCTTACCCCATAATGGGACAATGGACTAAATTCTGAGCTTTGCAGCCTCGAGGCCCAAATCCGCTGGGTTATCCTTACTGGAAACGTGCCTCAGTGGTGTTGTCGGCGTTCTAAGAATTTACATGAGGGTTCTGTTGGCGACCATTACGTTTTTCCAGGTTATGGGGTGGTTTTTCTAACCAGACCAGTACGATGGCAGAATCCCACCAGAGAATGAGTTCGTTTGTGGGGGTAGATTCAGTCACTTCGCAGCTGTTCACTAACTTGGAGGAGTAAAAAAAACTGCTCCGACAGAGATTCCAACGTGGAAGACTCACGGTTTGGAGGGCACGAGGGTGGTACTTTGCTTTAGCAGCTAGCAAATGGGATGAAAAAACTTATTTTCATGCGTTTGTACTCGTAAATATTACAGGCACAAAGTACTTTTTGCTGAGAAGCCATCTGAGGAATCCATGTAGCTGGATAGTTACGGGAATACTGTACCCACTAGGATTTTAAGTCTATGATTGTGAGGTAAATTTTAATAAATTGAGTCCATGTGTTTGCAGAGCTCGGGATTCACGTTTCGGTCCCAAATCCGTTCCTTCAATCCCAGAGCTGTTGCAGCAACATTTTTGCAAGAATCATTATTGGTGGAAAGCTCCTGCGGGGTCAAACAGTTTTGCAACTGCTGATAAAATCTGCCTTTTTGTAGTCGGTTTTTGCTATACGTGGATCATACGTGTAGGTGAGGTGCGGTTAGCGCGTTCACTGAATTCCAAGGGTTTTTGTGGAACGCGAATTCATGAATTTAAGGAAGTCGACGTCTAGCAAATCCGGGCTTGGTCGGGGAAACGGGTTTCAAACGGGTTACAAAAAGGAACACCCTGCCGATTTAGGGCTTCGATAACGTGGGTCAGGAGTTCAAAATAATCGGTCAAATATGTTTAGTTTAATAAATGTTTTAGCGAGCGGATATTCATCTTGACAGTGGGGGCGAGTTGGGGGTAGGGTCGAATGCCAGAAATCGGCCGCAATTCCACCAAAGGTAACTGTTTTTAGTCGAAAATCTTCTATCTGACAGAGTTGGTGTTTTCGAAAAAAACGATCGGTGAAAATCTTTATCTTCTTCGTGGGATGAGTATTTGGCGAACATTTCTCAAAAAACAAACTTATAAAGTCGCCATTTAAGGATGCGAGCATAAGTTCATTTTGTAGAATGGGGCCTGTGTGGAAGCACGTCGTTCAACGAGTTGCTAGACGTGCGACATTTCGATACGTGAAGACGACTCGCACTTTGTGTGGTTTTGCTGTGTGGTTTTTATGACAGCAGATGGGGTAGATGAAAATGAAGATATTAAATCAATAATAATCTCTTGTTGGGAGGCGCGGTTCATGTGATGCCATGGTTAAATATTACATTAAGGACTTCAAAATATTTGTTGCTTAAGTACGGGTTTTCTTTCGAGGGTTCGTTCGATGCTGATATATGCGGTTGTGCTGCGGGTCGTGAATGACCGAAGTGCCAGATTTGCTTGGAAATTCCGATTTGAACGGCAGTAACTCTGTAGCGTCCATCTTCTGTTCGCGAACGTGGTTTTCCTGTAAGAGTTTGCTTCGCAGTATTCATCTATCTGCAGATTCGTTGTTGGGTTTCGCACACACATTCTGTCCTGTATCCAAAATTGTCTCAAAAGTGAATGATGGGTCATCTGATACATTCCTGACATGAGTGCTGAAGGTTGATACCTTTTCAGCTACAGGGCCGCTTAATATCCATCGGAATATGGGTGTTTGCAAAGTAGTTCCAAATCAGACACATTTCGGTACGGAGCCCTTCGGGTGAGGATTTGCGGGGTGATATACGCTGAAGAGATTACCAATCGATGTTGTTCCGATGGTATCGTAATACTGTGGATCGGCTAAACGGTTTTAAATGGGACAGTCTCGAGATCGATGCTTGCAACTCGGACTGTGGCAAGAAGAATCGTCACACGTTAGTTCGGCAAAATTATTGCTTGTGCGCTCTATCATTGAGGTTAAGTCTGCCGAACAGAATTTATTTGGCAGAATTTGATTGTATTAGCCATTCTTCACAACCGTTCCACCCATTCCAGATAATAGGTGGAGGAGACTCTTTTGTAGGATTGACACGCAAGAAGCACTTTGTATACGGGATGATACAAAGATTTTTTGTGAACCTTGGTATCTAAGGGCACGATTTTTATGAAATTCGCCAGCATAGTAAATTGAATCTATGCGTTTGGTAGTGGGTGGTCCATGATTACTCGAGAAGAGTGTAGAAACCGGGTTTGTTTTGAGACTGCTGGGGTAGGAGGTGGCTCATTGCGCGGCTTTCGATGTGAGGGTCGCTCGGTCGTCCGTATCGTCATTAGGGGTGCCGGCTTGGGCATTTGAGGCTTTGGGGTTTGGTTGTGATGTTGGGGTGTTGGGCTGCAAAATGCAGTAGGTGATGATGACGTTGGTTTTGGCATAAACGCACGTGTGAAACTTACTTTTAAATCACCGTTTTGGGGGTAGACGTAGAAACAAACACATGTTTTCCGCACAATAACTATATTCCACAAATTTGATTCGTGGATACCTGCATACATCATCTAAACCTAACGCAAGATTTGACTGCGTCAAGGCTAGGTGGTATGGGTGCATAATATACACGAAGCCGTTTTTTATTGAACTCGGGTGTGACTGCATGGGCTTTTATTATTATTGGGTTGGGTAAGAGTTTTGATTCACCGTTTGTGGTGTCAAAATCGAAAATTGTGGATGTCGCCTTGCTGGTCTATAGGTACGTATTCTCTGAATACCTCGTATATGTGGTCAAAAATTTATTGATATCATCCCAACGTGAGAGTTCTTTTCGGGAGCTGAGGGATTTGTTCCATAGTGAAGTCTTTCACTTGGCAGCTTCGGATGAGCCAGAGGGTAAACGAGGGTTGGGTTACCACGTCAGTGTACGCGGAGTCCTTGGGTTTAAGGAGTTGCACACACGACAGTTGTTGATGTGTCTGCATCTTCTGTATTTGTTCTCCGTTTTCTGCGATTATTGTGTGGGGTAGGTTGAACAGCGGTTCAATTGGTTGTGCCGAAGAGTATCGCTTTGTTCTCAGTACCTGAGATCTGAGCCTTCCCAGGCAAGCTGTCGCGAATTATCATCGCTTCAGTGGGTATGCTTTACAATAAGTCCTGCTTGACTTTATCGTTTCTAGGTATGTAGGTGGTATAAGATTTTTGAGCGGGTGATAATTAGGGTGGTTTTTATAGGACTGCCGTGAACATATCTGAAAGATGCCGTCTTCGTGATCCACCATGGAAAGACTTCGGCTGTCACATGCTGGTACTTTTCACAAAACAACCACTTTGAGTTGAGTCATTTATTGGGTGGGCGGTGTATTTGTGTTGAATGGTGCTAGCAGGGTTGAAAGTTATAAGGATTCCATAATTTCAGATTTGCCACGTTTGAAAAGTCCATGCATTAAGCGAATTTTTGCTCAACCGATCCGCTAAAAATCTGTGTAATTAGTCTGGAGATAACTTAGATTCCCGATGGGACGCTAGAACCTTTGCCATTTTATCATGGTCTCTAATTTGCGACTTTCTCTTGAACTACCCACTCTGGGAGGGTGACATCTGAGCGAGTAAAACCTCTAATTGGTTACAGTCAGATACGAATTCCTGCAGGCATTGGTCTTGCAGGTGGTCAATTTAAGGGTATTTCGTTGGTTTTGTGGCATTATAATTTAATGTAATTTACCAAGAATGTGGAGCTTTTATATAAGCTGTGAAATCGAAAAGTTTTGTCAAAAGGCAAAAAAGAAAACAAATTTTTGGAAAACCAGCCTAATGTACGCTTGAGTTTTTAATTATAACATAATGTTACTGTAGTCTCAGCGCTTGCTGAGACACAGAGTAATTATAGGTATATATGACGTATGATATGTAATTTACACACATAGGTAAACCTATATTTGACTCGGCAAAACTGGGTGTACCAACATACCTTTGTTGCCGTGCCACTGCACTTGAGCTATTGTTAACAAAAGTAAAATGTATGCAAATATGTGATCGATGACTTCTTGTTGCTTCCTCATTATGTAGTACATATGAGTACCAAAATAATGGTAATGCAATTACTTGGGTTGAGTGGTGGGTTTTTGGCTTATGCAAAAAGGTATACAAACGATGGGTGGTGGGTATTACTGGGGCATACAATTGTAGGTTTGTATGCAAAGTAATCTTGGGTGCACGGTAAAATGAAATTATGTAGAGGAAAAGTGACACAAAATTTGGCAAAGTTTGTGGCTATGGGTTTTTGAAAATTATTTTATGTACTTTTATGTAATAGTATGGGTAAATTGTGGCAGCGGTGAATTTCACGCTGAAAAAATATTATATATAGCTCGTGTGAGTGCCGAACTAAGTGGGATATACATAATTACATATATACGTAATACTTTTATAATGAAGTAGAACCGGGCAATGGGTTTCCGTTGTACGGGAATGTAAATTTATTATTAAAAAAATTATATGGGTTTTGGAGGGAGGAATGTACCTTTTGAGTATCAGTGGGTAGCAAAGAAATATTTTGCCCTTAGGCTTTGTAATGTTGATATTCCAGGGTCCAAAATCTAGAATCGAGGGTCTAAAATTGAGGGATTTTT